>QEOT01124090.1:9050-26847 GCA_003123785.1 Pterocarya stenoptera
CCTGTTGTCTCATTCACTACGATCTCTGTGGTGCCACCTGCCGCTGTTCCCTACCAAATGTTTTTTAAGAATTAAACAATAAGAAGCTTCCTTTAGTGCATAAGAATAGAAGAAAATTCCGCTAAGCTGCTCTTGTTACTTTTCTTTATTATTTTTAATTTCTTTCCCGTGAAAACTGTTCATTGTTCTGATAAGAATTAGAGCCTTGGCTAGGAGACGAGTGCCAAAAACATAAAGAAACGAGTTAATTACCAGTACAGGCAGCTGAAATGCCATAGCTTCGATTGTTATCCTACCAAAGCATTCTCCTCGGGCCTAGATGCAAGTTATATATTAGAATGGATTACAAGGATCATGTACTCCAACTAATTATTCGAAGAGAACAAGAAACTTATAAGTGAACAGACACAGTGATCAGAAGACCAAGGCAATGTAAATTGTAATGATTAAAATAAAACCGGCATGCCCATGATGAAACTCAGTAGATCCATAAGATGCAAAACAGAGCAAAGAAAAAAGAAAATAGTTCAAAGCTCTTATGTTGCTGCCGTTTCATAATCATCTGTCTCTGACACATTTCATACTTGGTGCCTTACACGCCTTCAAAATGTCTTTTAAGATTGCTTTCATATATCCTGCCAAGTCATTGCTTTTCAAGCGAAGTATCCACAAAATGAATTACAACTAAAAATAGAGTATCATCACAAACCCTAGTTCCCCAGACGAAGACCAGATTTCTTTCTCATATCATATTTGCTATTATATTCAGTTTTCATTCGTGTATTGCAGTTTGTTAGCAGGATATTTTGTTCCTCTACTTAACTACTTGTTTTTCCCTTCTTAGCTGATGAGATGACCAAGATACGGGAAGTTAAGGAGTGGTAGGCAAGCCAAAGGATAGGGCAAATAGTGACTAAAACTTTTTTATTGGTAATGACAGTGTTCCTAACTAATAATCCATAAAACAGAAACAATCAATGTGCGCATGAAAATAGCCACCATCAATATAAGATCAATAACAAATAAACTAAATTTAGAGCTTAAAACAAGATATAGCATCAGGGAGAGAGAGAGTTATGGGTATAGCAAGATTACCTGGGAATTCTGAACGAGAACATCGATTGCAGCTAGGTAAGGTGCTACAGTCAGAGTTTTATTTACAAAGTGAACTCGATCTTGTATTTTCTTCAGCATTACAAAGTTACGTAATTCTGACTCAAACTTGGTCTGAGCAGTCATGTCACTTCCAACGATAATGGCATGCATTGCTGGCACCTGCAACTTCTTCTCTTGAATCAGTTGCAAGCTTTCATAGAATGAACGCAGAAATAAATCCTGGCCTTTTCCACGTGAAACACCTGTTATATCGAGTAACATACTGCCCATAAGCTATGAGTACATAAATAACTAGCATAAACCTAACAAGCATTATTTTGGTGTCACAATATGCTGGCATATATGATAACATCAGTAATGAAAGCATACTGTTTATGATAGCAAATAGTAAATCTTCATTTCGCACTCCAAGCGACTCCCTGACATGTTCACGCAAAACCCTTTTCGCTACACTGTCTTCAGCAACTTCCATAAGTTCCTTGCTATTTCCAAGGTGAACAACATAGGTATCAGGCATTTTAATTCTGCAGAGAGCAAATGAGTGGAAATATTATCCTCAGCATTCGATTGAAAAAACAGAGGATTGAGGAAAAAATATTGCCTTATGAAATACTGGATTCCAAAACATAACTGCATTTGAGTTTCTAACCCATTCAACCCACCAAACCTGACAGAACCGTAATGAATCAAAGGTTGTGTCTCTAAGCCCAGGCATGTGTATGTGTTTATGTGGTTCTAATGATGGATTTGGGTTGGGACTGATCTCCCATTTGGGCCAAGGTCTACGAGTCTAGTAGTTCAATTAAAACATTTAGGCCATGTTTGGATTCATAAAGCATCTCATCTCATCTAATCATTACAACTTCCCCAAATTTCCATACAAAATACAATAAACTATTCAACTTTTTCAAATCCCAAAACAAAAATAATATTTTAACAATATTTTATTCAACTTTCAACTCTCATCTCATCTGTGTAACCAAACCAGGTTACCATGAAGGGTCACCAATGAGGATATGCAATAATACTGGAAAAAAAGAGACCATCATCCAACCTCAATTACCCAGCTAAATTAAAGCTAGATGGAAACAAAAAGACAACACTCTATTGAAAGAGAGTGAGTATCCTCATTTGAAAGAAGAAAGAGGCACCATATAAACAAAGAAAAACCTTTTATTAGATTAAAGCCTTTTCCCTCTTAGAACATGTCCCAAGTTTATGATCGACTGACCCGTAACACATTAAGGTAACTGCATCTATAAGGACTAAACTGACCGAGTTCACATTAAGATTGTAGAAGCCTACCTCAAGCGCTCATGAGTCCTACTCTTCCAGTATTCTGCCGTTACATGTGAATCAATCATAGCACCAGCAACCAAAGGCAGGTGCTTGACATAGTCCAGTTTGAAGTAATGCCCACGCATTTCATGTATCCACCACAATACTTTTGGTAGAACACGAGGAACATTTTCCTTGAGAACAGCATCTAGCCATTTCCCAGCAACTGCTGTGTTCAAAACGACCAAATCAGCTTTGAGGGCTGTGTCTAAAGCTTGCTGACCCTTGGCAGAGAAGACCTAAAAAGTGTGTATATAGATGCATGATTAGAAGCAAGAGACATCAATCAACCCCTTCAAAATTAGCACCAATACTGCATATTAACCATATACAGGCTGAAATTTAACACACAAATAACAAGAAGATTTTCCGTAAGAAAGCCACAGCAACATTTTGGTCTAAATAGTAGTACTCTGAATATTAGACCAGGTACAGAAGGCAGACTGCTTCCTCTACCGTAAAAGATATAAAAATACTCACCCACTAGGAATTTGGGCTCAAGTGGTGACGGGTTGGCTGGGATTTGGTAGGCAATAGGTCAAAAACTTAACAAGCAAGACAAAAGATCAAATATATAAGCCAATAATTAAATTACCTGCACTCCTCGGTCTAACATCTTATGCTCCAAACTGTAAATAACCTCATCAGATTCTGGAGGCTTTTGGATTGTAATCCAACAAACCTCAGCACCAACACTTCTTAAAAGAAATGCAAGCTCCATCAGCAACAATGGTCCACCTGAAAGAATATGAACAAAAATATTTAAAACAACAAAGTGAAAGAAGATGTGCGTGCAGTTTTGTGAGAAAGAAATAAAAGGAATAATATCTTATGTAATATAGCATAGCACTTGAACGCAGAAATTGGTTTTGCAGTCCTCAATAAAAACTCAGTTATCAGCATATAAATAAATATATGAACTCAACTCGATAAAGCGTCAACATCTGTTAAATTGGGCCTATTTTACTAAGGAATAATCAATTGTCAAGGTGTTTTACATCTCCCAATCATAGCATATATTATCTTAGACAAGCAAATGCCCCCCTAACGATAAATACTAGAGAACGAGCGAGAAATTTACAAAACCAAGTATCATTAAAAACTAACTAATAATGCAGTAAAAGAATAATGAATAAATGATTTTGGATAAAGCAAGTTGAATGAAAGAAGCGATAAGCAGAGCTACCGGAAAGAGAGAGCTCGTGAGAGACGAGCAGGACGAGCTTGGACTTCATAAAACTGAGTGGACTCGCCCTGGAGCCGGACCGCGAAACCGAGTTAACCCGCTTATCCACGATTTCGGGGTGGCGATCGCATGAGTCAAAGGCGGATCTGATGAAGAACGCGATCAACGTGGAGACAGAGAGCAGTAGAAGGAGAGCAAGGAGCCAGCGCTTGTGCAAAGCGACCCACCCGCTCGAGTGCTTCGCCATTGGTAGGGGTAGTAGGGGTTCGGACTGCGAGCTTGGCTACGAGCTTCTTCGGCATTTTAGGGTTTGGATTCGGGTCTCGGAGCGGTACTCTTTGCACATTTGGCTATGCGGAATTGACACTTGTAAAGAGTAAAGAGGGCTTTGGATTTTGTTGAGGATTTCGACAAACGACAATGGCGTTGGAACTTTGAAGCTTCGCAACCAGTCTATGGAGAATGGAGACAATCGACTTTATGAATAGTATCGTTTAAAATCCACTTGAGAATCGGTAACTTTATTCTTAAGGTTCGTCACAGATATTTATGAGTTTTGTAATATATTGTATATATTTTTTTATATTTTATTGATGTAATACATCAAAATAATTAATTTATATTAAAATAAAAATAATACAGTCAATCACATTAATATAATTATGTAAAATTAACTGCACATATAATTTTTACATATTTATTAGTTGTTTTAATTTGACTATTAAATTTAAAAGATCTTATGATTAATACATGGACGGTCGTTCTAGTTTGACTATTAAATTTTTAAAAGATATTATGATTAATACATGGACGGTCAGAGTTTTCCACTGAATTGGATTGGACGAAATTTGCTTCACTTATCTATAAATATGACAAGGTATCATTCATTAAAACAATAGCATTCATTTCTTCACTTATCTATAAATTTGCTTCACTTTTTCCGATGTTATTATTATTTTTTTAATTGGTCTTTTTAAAATTTTTTTTATCTTTCAATACATTAGATTTCTTGATCAAGTAATATCAGAGATTGTTTATTAGAATTATGTTACGTACAGTCAATTATACGTATTTTTTGCACACTTTATTGATGTAGCGAAACACAGTAGTTATTTTATATTAAAAAAAAGAATGCAACCAATCACGTCGGCTGTGTATAAAGGAGTACGTAAAAGTGACTACACATAAAATTTTAGTTATAATTATATTTATTAATATGATATTTTAAGAATACGGTTAGGGGTGGCAATATGTGACATGACTCGTTAACTTAATACGAACACAACATGATAATAATGGATTTGGATTTAGTTTTAAATGGTTCGGGTCAAAACGGATTGACCCGTAAAGACACGATTACTTAACGGATTGATAACGGGTTAATCTGTTTTGACCCGTTAAGAAAGTTAAAGTTACAATTATACTCTTATACCTAAAAGTAAAATTGTTGAGATTTTAATTTCGATATTTTATTGCTTGGATTGTAATTTTGGATTTGTAGTTAGTTTTATATATTTTTTTTATAGATATTATGATTTTAACATTTATATAAAATTATGCTAAACTTAATCAGGTCAAACAGGTTAATTTCAGGTCTGTTCAATCTATTTACATAAATCAGTTGAAACGGATCGGGTCATGTCGTATTAACATATTTCATAATATTCAATAACGGGTCAAAATAGGTTGACACGACACGACCCGTTATATTAATGGGTCGTGTTAGAATTTGAGATTTTGACACAATAAGCTTAACGGGTCGTGTTCGGGTTAATCCATATAGTATAATATACATGCCTTGACACGATACGAACACGACTCGTTAACACGATTTGACATCCCTACTATTTAAATAGTTCACACTTAATATATTACTTAGAGCATTAATAATTTATTATTGGTTTAACCAAAATTTTAAGCTTATTTAAATTAATATGTCACTTTCTGCATTTTACTTGCTCATTCAATATTTCAATCCAATGTTGTATTAGCCATTTCACTTTCTATAATAAAAAAATATTATTATTTATTATTTATAAATATTAGATAGATTTTGTAAGCCATATGAGATAGAAAAAACAATAATATCAGGCTGCATAAAGCTACATTAGCATTGACTTGTGCATAATTATATCCAAATTTGAGTTAAAAAGGACATCCAACTGGCTTTAGCTTACTTCAATCAATTTCATCCCACATTGATGTAAATATAACAGACAATAACAATTAAAAACGTTTTGCCTAGATCTATAATTCCTTGCATATTTGGTAAAACAGCTGTAGCGAAAGTACTCATTCTTAATTGATCTATGTTTAAGCCAATGTAAAAAATCTTTGAGATATTTTTAGCCAACTTTTGCATTGCACTGGCATTTGGTTAGCCAGTATTAGCTATGGGTGCACCTTGACTATTCTATGCCTACTTTGATGCAAGCATATTTTAGGTCAAATTAATCATATATATTATAGCTTGCTAGATAAGATCGATGCCACTGCTCTAAATTAGAATTTGAGAGTCCTTCCAGTCGGACTGGCAATTATAGAATCTAACTTTTATTAATAGGTTTGAGAATAATTATTAGGTATTTTGGAAAACACTTTCTACATGATATATAAACAGGATGAGTAGGAATTTCAGGTATCTAGTAATTTTCTTGGTTTTGGCATTCGGAATCTCAGAAAAAGCTTACAACTCGCCATAGTACCTGAAACAGATTGAAAAGATATTGTCCCTATATTGATAACTAATACACTTGAGTACAAATATATACAAGTGTAATTCCAGAATTCTTGGAGATCTAGAATATGTCTATAAAAAAGGTAAGATAACGCAGGCTGGATGGATGATTTGTGGAGCTAGCTGGGGGTTTGATTTGCTGAGTTTATTGTCTGCGCATGAGTTGGTGAAGCTTTGACCGAACCATTTAATGTAGAGGATATGCTGGCTGGGAAAAGTCTGTACACTGTCACGCCATTGCAAGTTCAACAGGGAGGAAGCGACAGTGAGCTTGGAATAGAGAGTGGCAAAATTTGGCTCAACTAGGGGCTTGGTGAGGATGTCTGTAGGTTGATCCTTGCCAAAAATTAAATGAACTTGAAGCCGTCCGAGGCTAACTCGTCCTCGTACAAAATGGAAATCAATGTGCTTGGTATGAGTATGAAAAATGAGGTTGATCGAGAGATAAGTGACACCAATATTATCACATCATAAGTGGGAGGTTGAGGCAAATAAACATCAAGTTCTCAAAGGATATTTTGTAGCCATATTAATTTAGTTGTTAAGTTGGCTAAGGCTTTTTACTCAACCTCAGTGCTGGACAGGGCAACTGTTTGTTGCTTGCGAGAGCTTCATGAAAATTTAATTATTGCCATAGAAAATTAGATAACGACTTGTAGAACAACAATCATCAGGGCAACCGGTCCAATCCGCATCTGAGTAGGCCTGGAGAAGATTAGAAGATTAGAAGACTTTGGTTTTATACGAAGACCATGCGTGAATGTGGCCTTGAGATAGCGCATGATGCATTTGACAGATGTCCAATAGTTGACAGTGGGACAATGCATATATTGGCACACATGGTTGACTGCAAATGAGAGACCCGACCTAAAGAGCAAGACATATTGGAGGGCTCCCACTGTGCTACGATAGAGTGTAGGGTCGTGAAAAGCATCACTATCAAACAGTGTGAGGTGAAGACAATGGTGTGGCTATGGGATTGGCATTTGTCATATTTGTGCGGTGATGGAAGTCCATGACAGATTTTTGTTGAGAAAGGATATGCCATCAATTGTGCTTCAACCCTTACAAAATAATGAAGTTGGCCAAGATCTTTAATGTGAAAGCTATTCTAGAGATGTTCTTGAGATGAGAAGCCTATAATGAGGATATCATCGACATAAACTAGAACAACTAGCTCCAAATTGTGCTGGCAATGGATGAAGAGAGAACTGCTAGCTTTGGATGAGACAAAACCGAATTCAAGTGGCCGAGAATTGAGCTTAGCAAACCATGATTGGGGAGCCTTCTTAAGGCCATAAATGGCATTTCTGAGCTGACAAACATGATGAGGATATTGTGGGTAAATAAAACCAAGCGGCTAGGACATAAATACTGATTAGGTAAGATCACTGTGCATAAACGTGTTGTTAACATCAAGTTGATAAATCTGCCATTTCCATGTGACTGCAAGAGATAAGATAAGCCGAATAGTCAGTGGTTTGATCGGACTGAAAGTTTCACCATAGGCCATCCTAGATTGTTGATGAAATCGTTTGGCCACTAAGAGTAGTTTGGCTAGAATCTCAACTTTTGGCTATAGCGTCAACTTTTGGCTTGGTGAATCCATATTGGATAAACCATCTCAAAGTTAAAATAATAATATAATATTATATATTTTAATAATATTTGACAAAAAATAATAATTTATACAACAATTCTTGAAACTAACAAATTAATTTTTGCCAACCCTTCTTCTTTTGTCAACTTTTTTAGTTGTAGCAAATAGTTAAGGATCAAATTAGGATTTTGTGAAGCCAACAAACACATGATGCCAACCTTTTTTCCACCCAACAATCACAACTAAATATCTTTAAACTAATAAACACTTTCACAAACTCTTTTTTTTCTACCTAACAATCACATCTATAATTCTAAAAGACTAACAAATACAAGTTCTCACAACTTCTTGTACCAACCAATCACCATTTACAATTCTTGAAATTAATAAACTAATTTTTACCAACCCTTCTTCTTTTGGAAACTTTTTTAGTTGGAACTAATAGTTGAGGATCAAACCCTAGACCCATCCTCTAACTACATTCATCAAAAATCAAACTTTATTCTTCCAATTTTTCTATTTTTCTTCTCTCAATTTGCTATGGATCCCTCTTCAAATATTGATTATATTGAATATGATGATTATTCTGATCATGAGTTGGATATGGTGCAAGCAATTGTAATGATATTCGAGGGAGCATCTTCTTCACCTCATCATAATCCTCAACGTCATAGGTTCATCAGACTTGATTCATTTGAAGGTCATCAGTGCCTTTGGAATGATTACTTTACTGAACCATCAATACATCTGCCCAATCTTTTTAGAAGAAGGTTTCGAATGAGTTGTGATCTTTTTTTACGCATACATTCTAATGTAGTCTCCCACGATGATTATTTTTTCCAAAAGAGAGATGCTAGTGGGAGGCTTGGATTGTCTTCCCTTTAGAAGATGACTGCAGCAATTATGATGCTAGCATATGGGGTCACCACAGATCTGATGGACGAGTAAATCAGAATCGGAGAAAGCACTGCACGGCAAAGCACAAAGAAATTTGTTATGGCAATTGTCTCAATTTTTGGGGGTGAGTACTTGAGATCTCCAAACAGCAGTGATATAATGAGGTTACTAGTTGCCGGACAAAGACGTGGATTCCTAGGAATGTTGGGTAGCATTGATTGTATGCACTGGAAATTGAAGAATTGTCCTAATGCATGGAAATGTACGTACTTTGGTCAGGTAAATCAACCAACTATTATCTTGGAGGCTGTTGCATCTTATGATCTTTGGATGGGACTTGCTTTTTTTGGTTTGCCTAGGTTGCATAACAACATCAACGTACTTGATTGATCTTCTATTTTTGTTGCGTTGGGCGAAGGGCGTGCTCCTCCTTGCAATTACACAATCAATGGTCAAGAATATACAATGAGATATTATCTTGTAGATGGTATATATCCTTCGTGGACAACATTAGTGAAAACAATTCCTGCTCCACACGGAAATAATAAAAGAACACTTTGCTGCTTGCCAGAAGTCTACAAGAAAAGATGTGGAGCGTGCATTTGGAATACTTCAAGGTAGATTTGCAATTGTGCGTGGATCTGCTTGGTATTTTGAACCTAAAATTCTAAAAGATATTATGTATGCATGCATTATCTTATACAATATGTTTGTTGAAGATGAGCAGCATCTATATCTCGGGGCTGAACAGTTCATTTATTAACAAATAGAAGATACTCCAAATGAGCCAATTTCACGCGATAATATATTTGAATTCTGGATTTCATTGCGCAACATCATCGGATTAGAGATAGAGGCACTCGTAGTCAACTCCAGGTTGACCTTATCGAGCATTTATGGAGTATTCATGGTCTCACATAATTTCATAGCAAGCATGTGGAAAGAGTTGTTCCCACTATGTAGTACTTCTATGATTTATTTCAATGTGGTGATTTGTAGTACTTCTACTATTTAAATGTGGTAAAGTGTAATACTTTTATTATTGTTTAAAAAATCCCCTCTTTCTTTATTTCTTTATAATGTAGTGCTTCTCTCTCTCTCTCTCTCTCTCTCTCACTCACTCATATATTTCCTAGATCTGCATGCTTTATATTTGCCTTTGTAGAAATAATGCATCTAATTCATCAATATTCGCAATCAGTAGAATAAATAAAAAATTATGCTAGTGCATGCTATGCATGTTTTACCTTTCAAAGTTCTAAAAGTCAAAGTAGTATTGAATAAATATTAATAAATAAAAAAATAGTATCCTCAACATTAGATTTTTTTTTTAATTGTCAATAAACATTAGTATTGAGCAACACATGACACCAATACAGTCCATAAAATACCAATACAGTCTATATAAATACCAACACAGTCCACAAAAATACCAACATAGTCCACAAAAATACCAACACAGTTCATACAAATACCAATACAATCCACAAAATACCAATGCAGTCCATACAAATACCATTATAGTCCACAAATTACCGACACAGTCCATATAAATACCAACACATTCCATACAAATACCAATACAGTCCACAAAATACCAACATAGTCCATAACACATATGACACCTTTAGTTGCTACCCAGCCACATGTTTATCCAGCCCACATGTGGCTAGGTAGCCACTAAAATCAAAATAAAATGTAAAACTACCAACATTAGAAGTTAGACACCTCCATAAGGTGTCGATGGAGATGTATATGTACCTCCAAAATGTGGCTTCGATGCCTAAAAAATTACTTGTTGAATATTATGAAAATATTCTTGCTGCATGGCATTCATGCCAGCAAGATCTAGTCTCATCATCTTTACCTTGAACTTCTTCTTCTTTAATTCAAATGCTGTACATCTTACACGATCTACCTTCAACACAGCATTTCTCCACTCTTCCATGCAAGTGGCTCTATCCTCGATCATTTTAACTAAGGCAATGTTGATCTCAGTATTTTTGCCTTCTATCCACTACCACTTCCTCTCCCTTTCTTTCTCAACTTTTTTGCCTAGAGGTCTCTGAGCAAGAACTTCTATGTTCTCCTCCACTGTGTCAACAACAACTTCACCATGCAGTTTTCCTTGTGGCCTTCTCCTCGTACCAGGGATGGAGATTTGTTACTGCTATTGTGAAGTTAAACCTCTCAATCTCTTTGTACAAAATTTTTGCCTTCTCAATCTACAAAGGTGAAGGAATATTGTTAGTTCATAAATCAGTCTTACATAATTGCATAATTAAATAAAAATGCTACATACCTTGTCCTGCTCCGTTGCACCATTCGAGTACAATGACTCTACTTGTGCTACATATATGTACAAAACTTATTTTTCTGCATATGCAGTACAATGACTCTACTTGTGCTACATATGTAGAAATGTCGATTTTTTATATTCATAATAAAAATGTGGCAATTCTTTCCCACATTTGAGTGGACTTTTTATTAGTATCATTTATCTCATCGATGCTAATGTTGAGCCAAGCTGAGACGAGGGAGTTATCCTCATCTACAGTGAAAGATGCACCCCTTTAAACTTTTTTTGAAGGATGCCTCTTTTCACCGTCATTGGGCGTTGCTTGGATCACAACATTAGAATGTTGCTTTGGGGTGCTGTTACAACCTTCTCCTCCACCATTCTATAAGAGAGTGGTGAAAAAGGGGTCATCATCAAATTGGTCCATCCTTGAAAAATATTAAATTTTTAAGGAGTTAGAAAAGTTACTCAATTTTCAAGTCCAATAAAGCAATTGGACATATATAGATTAAGGTGAGTGGATTATAACAATTCAACATGGACAATGAAGACATATAAAGATTCACATAGCTTCTTAGATATAGATTAAGGTGAGTGGATTATAGCAATCCAACATGGACAATGATCTACAATTCAAAAATGAAGAACTGAAATCAACAAAACCTTAATACCTAAAAAAATACATGATTTTCACGAATAAATTTGCTAACCTACACCAAATTTTTTTGAATTGAAGGAACATTCGCTAGTTGTTTGAGGAATAATTTTCGAAGGGGATAAAAATTTAGAGGCACCATGTGATGAATAGGCAAACTTGCATCATTTTCGACTCTTATTTGATCTGTGCCAGCATAGTCACCAGCTTGGAGTGTTAAATTGTTGAGATCAGAGGTAAGATGGTGAGTTGTTGTAGTATCGTGGTACCAACTTGAATCAGTTGAGGATGGAGCGATTGACATGTGAGCTTGTGGGCTGTTGTTCTACTCAACTTGGTAAGCAAAGTTGAAGCCATGGTAGCACTTGAGTGCAATATGGCCAGGTTTATTACAAACTTGGCGAATTGGGCATGACCCATTAAATGACTGATTGCGTCCACGACCTCGTCCTCATGAATGATTATTGGACTAGTTCTTGGTAGTAGGTGTTGAGCCACGAGCATTTCTGTGGTGCGTAGAGTGTTGAGAAACCGTATTTGTCGTAACATTAAGAAGGTTTACGGTAGTTTGCTACTATTCCAGTCGAAGCTCATAATTTAATTAAAAAAAATTATAGACATACAAATTTTTTAAAATAATTTATACAATTATATTTTAAATGAAAGAAATTTTTATAAAATAACTTATAAAACTAATATCATTTTATATAAATATTCTAATTTTAAAACATAATTATAAAAAAATTAGTTGTGTCTATCATTCCTTTATAAAATCTTGTTTTCCTAAAAAGGAAGAGCCCTAGGTTTTTAACGAGAAGCTTAGAAAGAAAGGTTTACTTGAGCCGGCTAAAAGTGCATAATTAATTAAGTAGATATTATAGGAAAGTTGTTACTCATATTTCCACGTGTATGGTCAGCTTCGTTTGTTTTTGTTTTTGATAAAAGCTTACTGTTTATATTCAACAGAAAGTTTGGAAATTACATCAATGCATCATGCCAGATAACTTGTGAGACACTTTTAGGAAAAGAGTCCCACCAAGTCACTAGGTCATCTATATGCCATGAACGTCTTGCCAAGTAATGGGCAGCAGCATTGGCCATTTGGCCTCTATGCTTTACAACAACCTTTTGAAATCTAAGTAACAATTTCTTAATCTCATAGACCAGGTTTCCCCACATAGACAGTGATTCTTTATCTCCATTAAGTTCTTGGACTACCAATAATGAATCACTCTTCACTTGAAGATCTCTTAATCCCAATGGGAAGCAAATCTGTAATCCCCTCAAAACTGCCAGAAGTTCGATTTCCATAGGATCGCTTACATTATGTTCTGGTTTGCTGGTTGTGAAGATTACCTTTCCATTCTCATCTCTAAGAATCATCCCTACACCTGAACTACATTTATTTGGAAATATAGCACCGTCAATATTTAACTTTAGTGCTCTCGATGGTGGGGGCTGCCAATGGCCTTGATGCCTCAAATCCTTTTGCTTCTCCTCTACTGCATTAATATGATCCTGGTACACTGAGAGGGCATAAGCTATTGCTTTTTCTGGAGATAGATGCTTGTTCTCAAAGATCAGTTGGTTTCTTCGATACCATAGACCCCAAGCACATAGGAATAATGTCTCCATTTTGCCTGGCTTGTTCCTTCTGGCTACATAGGCTGTAACCTGGATAAAATCCCTTTGCAATTGATCCTTCTGCAGGAAGTTCAAATGAATCTGTAGAACATCTCTGAAGCTTGTGCAGTAGAGGAGGGCATGGCTAATATCTTCCTCTTCATTTTTGCACCATCTGCACTTTGACTCTAGTACCACCTTCTTGGCTAGTAGATTTGTTAAAGAAGGTAAGCCATTTCTGCACACCCTCCAAGCAAAGATCTTCACCCTATGAGGGACTTGCATTTTCCATATTTTCCTCATGTTTTTCTGCTCATCCCTATAAGAAACCTCACCGAGCTGCCTCTCTTCGCTGCAGGACATGAATAACCTGTATGCACTCTTGACACTGAACTGGCCATTCTTCTCATGCTCCCAGACAATGCTATCTGGTATACTATCTGAAGCTAGCATCAGATTAAGGGCCTCATAGGCTTCCCTTGGAGGTAAGAGGCTTCTCACTTTTACCGGATCCCAACATTTGGTTTGGCCATCTATAAGCTCAGAAACTATCCAGAGCAGTTTGGTTGGGTTTATGTTCGCAAGTATTGGAACCAATTTATGATTAGGCAACCAATAGTCTGACCAAATGTTGATGTTTCTCCCATCCCCTACCCTCCACCTACATCCTTTTAGTAGTAGTTTCTTTGCCTCCCATATGCCCCGCCACACATAAGAGGGTGATGTTATGATCTTAGCATCTTTAAAACTGGAATTAGGAAAATACTTGGCTTTAAAAAGCTTGTGGAGCAGTGTATCTTCATTTTGTAGAATCCTCCAACCCTGCTTGGCTAGTAGTGCCATATTAAAGATCTTCATATCCTTAAATCTCATTCCTCCATTTGCCTTTGTGTCACACATTTTCCTCCAATTAATCCACCTTATTTTATTTTCCTCCTTCTTTTGACCCCACCAGAATTTGGCAATTAAGCTCTCCAACTCAGTACATAGTGAAACTGGAAGTTTGAAGACACTCATCGTATAGGTGGGAATAGAGAGAGCTACTGCTTTGATGAGAACCTCCTTTCCTCCTTGTGATAGAAGCTTCTCCTTCCAGCCTTGTAGTTTCTGCCACACCTTGTTTTTCAGTTGAGAGAATGCATTGTATTTCCCTCGACCCACTATGGGAGGGAGTCCCAAATATTTATCATAATTTTGACTTTGTTGGACACCCCAAAACTGCATGATCTCTTCTTGTTGGCTAGGTGTTACATTTTTGCTAAACACTATGGAAGTCTTTTCTCTATTCACCTTTTGTCCTGAGGTTTTTTCATAGTCCTCCAACAACTGAAGGATATATTTGTTTGTCTGTAAATTGGCTCTACAAAACAATACACTGTCGTCTGCAAACATGAGTTGATTCACTCTTGGAGCACCCCTACATACTTTAATTCCCTCTACTGCCCTTTGTGATTCAGCTTCTTGTAGGAGAGAAGTTAATCCCTCAGTACATAGAAGGAACAAGTAAGGGGAGATTGGATCCCCTTGCCTTAAGCCTCTCAAAAGGTAGAGTGGACCCTTAGGGGCCCCATTCACCAAGATTGAGAAAGAAACAGATTTTACACACTGCACGACCAAATCAGTCCATTTAGCTCTAAATTCCATTTTTTCCATGACTGTTTCAAGGAAATCCCACTCTATACGATCATAAGCCTTGCTCATGTCAAGCTTAAGTGACATAAAATCCTTTTTTCCTTGCCTCTTACTTCGGATAAAATGCACAAGCTCATAAGCAATGAGCACATTGTCAGAGATCAATCTACCTGGTACAAATGCACACTGTGAAGAGGAAATCAAGTTAGGTAATACTCCCTTCAGCCTATTTGCTAACACCTTTGCCACCAACTTGTATAGGACATTACAAAGGCTAATTGGCCTGAAATCAGAGACCAACTCAGCCTTTTTCTTTTTTGGAATCAAAGAAACAAACGTATCGTTTAGTAAAGGAAGAAAGCTGCCATGTTAAGGGAGTGTAATATAGCATGAGTAACATCATTTCCGAATATATGACAGTATTTCTGGAAGAATAAAGGGGCCATGCCATCCGGTCCAGGAGCTTTTGAGGGATTCATCTGTTTAAGAGCTACTTCCACTTATGCTGCAACAAACTTCATCTCTAATTTGAACTTCATCTCTTCAGATACTCTTCCTTCCAGCTTGTCCAAGAAATTCATACTACCCCTCTCTGTAGAAGTAGTGAATATGTTGTGAAAGTAATTGAGGATCACTGCATCGCCTGCCTCATCCACTTGCCAGATTCCAGTAGGATCCCTTATCCCTCTAATGGTATTCTTTGCCTTTCTTTGTGAAGCTTTGTGATGGAAAAACCTGTTGTTTCTGTCCCCTTCTGTCAACCATAACACCTTTGATCTTTTTCTCCACATGATCTCTCCTCTCTCCAACCATTTGTGAATTTCAACTCTAGCCCTTTTTAATTCCTCTTTCTTATGGCCTCTAGGACCTGAATCTTCTATTAGCTTGACCTGCAGTTTGGCCTTTTGCAAGTTTTTCTGGACATTACCAAAACTGTTTTTGTTCCATTTGTCGAGTTGTTCACTGCAATTCTTGATCTACCTCATCACTCCCTCCATTGTTCTAGCCCTAGAGCAGTCCCTCCAGGCCTTTTCAATTATTGTTTTACAATTTCTATCCTCTACCCACATTGCCTCAAAACGAAATAATCTCTTCCCTCTTCTCTGAGTTTTTTCCTTCTGCATTTGTAGCTTTATTGGCACATGATCAGAATATGCCACACTAACATGATTTACACTAGCCATAGGGTATAATTCTTTCCACTTCATATTAGCCAGACATCGATCTAGTCTCTCACTGATACATTGTGCAGGTTCCCTATTGTTACACTAGGTAAATGGATTACCAATAAATCCCAAGTCCATCAGATCATAGTCATCAACTACATCTCTGAAATCTTGCATTTGTTTTTCAACTCTATCCCTTCCACCACTTTTTTCATTAACATTTAACACCTCATTAAAGTCTCCCATTAATAGCCACCCTTTGTCACTTGGCACCTTTAGAGATCGGATCAAGCTCCAAGTTTCATGTCTTCTACTGGCATCGGGTTGGCCATACACCCCCGTGAGATACCAAGTTTCACCATGATCATGTATGATAGCATGGATATGGCTTTTTGAGTAATTCTTTATCACCACATTTATTTCATTTTTCCAGAAGAGAGTAATACCTCCACTCTGCCCTTCATTACTGACAGCCAAACAATTTTCAAGACCCAATCGATACTTGAGCTTCTCCATAACTTTTTCATGCAGCCTTGTCTCTTGTAAGAACAAGACTTTGGCATCTTCCTCTCTGACTAAGTCAGCAAGAGCTCTAACCCCTCGTGGGTTCCCAAGCCCACGGGAGTTCCAACTAAGGAGATTCATGAGGTCCAGTAGGGCTGTTCAACTGCCTTCTGCCGATATTGAAACACCATTTTCACTGGCTTGACTTATGCTCACTGGACTAGTTGTAGAGTTCCTTTTAACTTCCCCAATCAACTTCCTCTTTTCACCCTCTTTCAACAATAAGGGAGCATTACTATCTTCTTCTACTATATGTTTTTTGTTAAAACTTTTATATTGTGTTTCAGGAACCTTACCTTGGTTACATTCTGCATGTCTTCGCCCAGAGGACCTTCGTGGTGGTAATATTGAGGGTGGTTGGGCTTTGTATGCACGTTGTCCTTGGGCCGATTGAGCTCACTCCTCTACCAGGCCCACTAAGCTCTCCTTTACAATTCCATGCATCACGTTTTCAGATGTTTCTTTAGTCACCAAGGTTGACTCTATTTGTGGGCAACGATCCATTAAAACTGTGGCGCCCCCAACTTCCATGTACGGACACACACGGAAATCGAGACACCCGGGATGATGACAATGCGGTCACGCACCCCATCGACATGTGCTGAGTGTGTGCAATGCAACACGTGTACAATAAAATACGCAGCGGAACGGTTAAGTCAAATAACTAAGTACCAGAGTTTAATACAATATCAGAGTACTGAAAATCCACATGTCAACATAATACAATTTTCTTGTTCATAAAACAACCTCAAATAAAAATACAAATACAACATAGAATATGATCTTCAACACAAAAAAAATAGCCATGTCCCTACTCCTCAGGCAGAGCCGCATCCTCGGGCTCAGCCTCATCAAAACCTGCATTAAAATCTACAGTTCCACAAAAATGGAACCGCAGGTAAGTAAAACCCAGAAAACTCAAAGACAATAAATATATTTAAACAACCAACTCTATGCATGCTCATGATGACCCAAGCGTAAAAA
>QEOT01124090.1:27723-78653 GCA_003123785.1 Pterocarya stenoptera
GGGAAAAGAAATGAGGTCCAATCCTCACCACTTTCGAGTCACAACTGATCCTCAAAACATTATTTTTAAACCAGTAAATTAAATAAAACAAAATAAACTCAAAACTAATTAAAATAAAATATTAAACTCCAACAATAACATACTTTAAAATAAAAGGCAATTAAATTGCATAACACTAATTAAAATAAATTAAACGCAGTGAAATGCTTTAAATAAAACAACAATAGTTTTAAAACCCATAAACGAACCAATTTAAATCAAAGATCAATTTAAATCTGAAATAATAATTAATAAGAAGAAAGCCCAATAAAATATTATAAAACAATATTTTAAAACTCCCAAAATACTAAAACTAGAGAATCAATCATTAAATTAATTAAAATAATCCTTCATTAAAATACACTAAAATACGGGGTGTTACAAAAACCGGGTGCGTATCCCTGGTTCCTTCCTTTGCATTAACTTCTGTTGACTTAAGAGGATTTTCTGACTGTCCTTCTACCACATTCTTGCCTAGAGTCTTGTGCTCCTTTTTTGAATTTCGTATAGGTTGTGCTCCACCCGTGTCCATCGCGTGTATCCCCGTCTTCACTGGGTTCCTCTTCTCCACCGAGTTATACCTTGTATGAGCGCCTACACGAGTTTTACGGCCACCTGCATCCGCACGAAGCCAGCTTCCAAACTGGTTGTTGTCAGCCTCGGTGGGGTCTGTCATAGAACATCCTGCACCGTTATGAATGATTCTGCCGCATTGTAGACAAAACCACGGCAGTTTCTCATACTTAATCGGGACCCAGGTTATTTCCCCTTCTAGCATTATAGTACGTCCCCTAGCCAAAGGTTTTCTCAGGTCTAACAGGATCTTAACTCGCAGGTACTGACCCCACCCCACATCATCTGTATCTACTTCCACCTCTACCACCTCCCCTAAAGACCTTCCTAGCTTCTCCTTGCGCCCTCGGGACATCCCTGCTAGAGGCAGGTTATGGAACTGAACCCACAGTGCCGCCATCTCGAAGGATATTTTGCTAAGCGGGGTGTAATCGTCAAACACATTCATTACAAACATGTACCCATCAAAGAGCCATGGTCTACCTTGCTCCACCCGGATCTTGTCGGCATGGTTGGCAAAAGTGATGATAAATGTATTTCTCCCGAGTTCTGTGAACACAACAGGTTTACTAAGTCACCAGACCTTAGCCATAGTAGTTTCAACTATATGCCTCCCAATCTGCCGTTCTGACCAAATTTTACTCACCAAACTTCGGTCCCCCTTTCGTAGCACTTCTAGTATTTCTTCCCCTCCTATATCAATAGCCACTCCTTCTTCCTTATTTAGTTTAAAGTTCTCCCACAGCTCCTGTATTGCTTCCATGACAAACCGGCCTTTACGTTGACAAAGAGTACCCCAGCTCCACCTCTAACTCTCCCGAGAGAATATTAGAAAGGAGAATTTTATACCGGTACAGCTTCGTTTGTTTTTAAAGTAGATGAAACTCAATTATGATTGCACCACGTGCACATCAAGATAATCATTATCATATCACCTTGTTAAAAGGTTACATTTAAATTATATTTATAAGAAAAGAATCGCTTGAGATCTAAGAATCAAATGCTATACTTTGCAATGACTAGGAGTATAATCAGTTCGGTTCGGTTTGATTTTGGATAAAATTTAGGATCAAATTGGTATATATCAATTTTGCATTGTTGAAAACCGATTATGCATCAGTTACCCCCCTAAACCAATACCTTTGAGCAGCAATCCTCACTCACGAACATGGAAGCTAGAATGGCGAAGATGGAGGAACTAATAAAGAAACTGATGGCAGACATTGAGTCTCTGAGGCGAGAGGGCAAAGTACTAAGGAAAACAAGTGCGAAACTCGGGGAGGATGCCAGCCTGAGTAAAGCTAAGAAAATGGAGGGAGAGTCACAGGAGTACGCAGACGAATAAGTGATGAGCTACGGGGCCTCAAAGACAAGTACGAGGAGAAGGCGAATAGATTGGGAGGGTCCTCGTTTGTAGATCAAATTTTGAGCAACACAGAGTTGTTGTACAGTCTAGAGGTGATGGCAGTGCCACTCTCGCCCAAGTTCAAAGCCCCCCAGATAGAAATGTATGACGGATCCAAGGATCTGACCGAACCCTTAGAAACTTTCAAAGCCCACATGACACTAGATGGCTTCCCTGGAGAGATAATGTGCCTGGCGTTCTCCCTCACTCTGAAAAGTTCTGCCCAGCCATGGTTCGAGACTCTCCGGTCGGGCTCCATTCACAGCTTTGAAAAGCTTGATCGACAGTTCTTAACTTAATTCATGGCCAGCCGAAACAGAAGACGATCAGCCAATCACTTACTCATTGTGAAGTAAAGGGGAGAAGAGAGCCTGAAAGCGTACCTATATCGCTTCAACAAGGAGTTACTGGCCACCGACGATCAAGATGAAACAATCACGTTGGCGGCACTCCTGGGAGGGTTGTGGCCTTTTAGCTCATTTATGGTCGAAATCGCGAGGAAGACCTATGTGACCTTGCTGGAATTCATGGATTGGCTAGCGATTTTGTCAATGCTGAAGACATCCTTCAAGTCACAAAGGGGGGGAATTCATGGATGCTCCGTGCTCGTTCTTCGACAGCTGAAGGGAGGAACCCCTTTCCCAAGTGTACCATTTTCTCCTCTCTTGCCAGTGAGGTCGATCTCGGATCCCGCCTAGCCCTCGAGGCTAATTTTCTGTACTTGAGCCTCGACGGCCCAAGGGAAGAAAACCTTTTCCAAGTGTCCCATTCTCCTCTCACTCTCCAATGCAGTCGATCTTGAATCTCGCCGACCCTCGAGGTCGATGCTCTACACTCGTGCCTAGACGATTGAAAGGGGAACACATCTCCCACATGTCCCATTCTCCCCTTGCTCGCTAGAGCGGTCGATCGCAGATCCTACATGGCCCCAAAGGCGGACACTCCACCCTTATGCCCACCCTTATGCCTCACCTATGCAGCATAAAGGGGGAACACCTCTCCCAAGTTTCCCATTATCCTCTCCTCACCAGTGACCGTTGGATTAGGCCTAAGTCACAAGGGAGAGTTCCATGCAAGGTCCGGGCTGGCCAGGGACCGCGTGTGCAGGTGCCGATAGCTATGCCTAGACCCACGACGAAAGGAACGCAAGAATAAGGATGACAAAGATTAAAGCCAAGCACGCAAAAAGGAGAAAGATGAAAATTCAAGAGGAAACCTCATTCATTGATAACAAGTTTACAAATACTAGGTGGGAACCCTAGTAGAGGATTCCCAGAAAAAAGAGAGTCAGGGCCATTGTCGAGGCGGCGGGGTAGGAAAGGCATCAGACATCAGACTGTGCCCTAAGGAATCAAGAGGGAGATGATTTGCCCGAGTCGGGGCAAACTGCGCAAGATCCAAAGCCCCAGTGAGAGCAGCGAGGATTGACATCCACTGATTCTTCAGTTTCTCTAGCCCTCAGGAGTATTCGCAACTCCAAGCTTGGTTGCGGAGGTGCTTGGCAGCTGTAAGCTCGAGACTAAATTGGGCAAGTTTCATGTTGGCCATAGCAAGATCAACCTCTAATTTTGTCACCCTCTTGCCTCGAGACCCCCCTCTAGTTGCCTATGGGACTCCGATAGCTCCAAGAGTTGGGACTTAGCTGCCTCCTTACCTTCTCGTAGCTCTAAACATTGCGCTGTCAGTACATGCTTCTAGGACTGCAGTCGGTTGAGGCACCCCTGTGAGTCATGGACTGTGTCCACCACCTTTGCCAAGGTAGCGTAATACTCTTCCCAACACTTTTGAGTCTCCTTTGCCTCCTCTTTGAGGCGGGGTATCCTTGCCTGCTCTAGCCCCTCTCCTTGGCGACAATGGTCATGGCAGACTGTAGATGGGAGATCTCCTACCTCAAAGACTCCTTCTCAGCTTGGAGATTAGATGCCACCTTGTGTTGGTCCTTATGGCGTAAAATGTAAATTTTTTATAGTTTGAACGTGCAATGTGTGAATTTTGTTAGCTTGAGGTACAAAATGTAAAAACTTTATAATTTGTTGATGGAAGAAAATATACTTTTACCTAAAAACAACTTTTGGCTAGCAAACATATGTGTGTGTGTATAATTAGAGCTTGACCATGTTTTGAATATGCAGAGTGGTGGACCCAGCTGGGAGGTTCCATTAGGAAGAAGGGACTCTAGAGGTGCAAGCTTGAGTGGCTCAAACAACAACATCCCTACTCCAAACAACACATTCCAAACTATCCTCACCAAGTTCAAGCGACAAGGACTTAATGTCTTTGATCTTGTTGCGCTATCCGGTAATATTTAAAGAGCTAGCTTGAACCTACCATTGTGTCGAACCATAATCCGGGTCCTTAATTTAAGGATAAATGATTGAGGGCATGGGAGTGGAGGAATCTAAATTACCCAGAACACATGTGATTAACCTGGTTTAAATTCAAAACAAAGTCACCATCTAAACTAACCTGGTTTAATTCATAATGGCAAGAAGATTATTGAAGTTTGAATAATTGTTATGTAGGGAGCCACACTAGAACATGACTTGTGTTGAACTGGTGACGTGGCACTTAGGGCTTCAGTATGGCGCTAGTCGCTGGCATCCTGCCTCCCACGGCAGGGCTGGAGAACCCACAGTTCAGGGGTGGATGACTGGATCATTGCTGCGCATTGAACGTGCGTCTGCTGTTGGTGCAGCCTTTGAGGACGTGGTGGTTGCGAAGCGTCGGCTTTTGCCTGAGGTGATTTTACCTCCACGGGAACCTCGGTTTTAGGATGGAACAATGTTTTTCTTGTTTTTGAAGGCTGAGAATTTGCAGAGCCTTTTCAATTTTCAGTGGTTCTGAAATTTCTTCGTCAACAGCCTTCACTCGATAATATTCGTGCGTTTATAAAAAATCGTTGGGGTTTGAGATTGATGCTGGTGGTTGGGAAATTGCGTAACCCACGGAATGTGCTGGTTTGGATGGCGAATGAGGAAGATTTTATTAGTGTGATGGTGAGAGGGAATTCCGAGATTCATGGAATCCCTTTTCTAGTTTCTAACTGGACTCCGGACTTTGTCAAAGATGAGGATTCACCGTGGATTCTTGTATGGATCACTTTGCCGAGTTTGCCTCCTAATTATTTTCAAGAATCAATGTTACGAAGTATGGGGAATGGTCTTGGTTGATACCTGAAGAGGGATAATGCCACGACGTGTGTGACTCTTCCAGAGTCCACATGAATTTGTGTTGAAGTAGATGTTTCTCAGCCTCAATGTAAATCCTTTTGGTTGGGTCCCCCGGGCCTTGCAACAAGCCATTTTCAGGAGGTCTATTTGGAATCAATCCTTTCGTTTTGCATTTTTTTGTAGAAAATAGGGTCATGTTGAGGCGTGGTGCTCCAGGCGGAAACGTCTTGTGGATGGAAAAAAAAAAAGTAGAGGCTGGTGCAAGATGACGGAAAAAAGAAGTCTACAATAAATATGTGGAACGTAGTGGGCAGCCATAATGGTGAAAAGACCAGTCCTATTTAGGAGAAGGTGGTGGGTGAATCTTTGAAAACCAGAAGAGAGGCCATTCTAGAGTCCATCCGGTTGAGAAGGGAAGGGACCAGCAGGGAGGCAACTGGTGTATGGTTCGTTTCGCCGAATGGGAAAATGTTTGAGGCGTGTATGGAAGAGTCTAGAGATGATTCTTCAAAGGTGTTACATTTAGAGGTGGTGGAGGTTTAGGCTAGTGATGATCCTATGATTGCAGAGGAATTGGAGGATGACGTTACAGTGAAGGGGACTCCGCATAAGCAATAGGAAAATTGGTTTAAACGTTTTTTATTCAAATAGTCGAAGGTCACATGTCCAGGAGTGACCCCCTCCCCAATTTTCTTAAAGGCCCTCCTCACTTATGGTGGAGGAATACTGAATAAAATCAAACGAAGGACACCAAAACCAAAAATAAAAGATATAACTCAGGTGCGAAAGAATCAATCCCTAAATCCACACTCCAAACGTCCCTAAACAAAGACACAAACCCATTATTGGGCCCGTACAAGCCCATTTATCAGTACATACAAGCCCACGAAAACGACTCTCTCTAAATTCCTCTCCCCAAAAATCAAAGTTACGTCCCATCGCCCCCTCCTTCGCAAGAAAGTCAGCCACCATGTTTGCTTCATGATAAATATGCTGCACACTGACATTCATCAAACGAAATAACTGAATTGCTTCTTTTCAAAAATCCCATAAATACCAAAACTTGCATACACCCGACCGAAACCACCTCACAATCACGAGTTCGACTCTACCACAAAATCTCTCAACCCAAGTTGATTACACAACTTTAGATCATCAAGGAAAGCACGACATTCTGTGACGCCCCCAAATTCCGCTTGGGATCGGACGGACATTTGAAGCGTCGAGACATGCAACACAAGGTTACCTGCCCCCGTTCATGACATATAAGATGTAATGTTCCTAACATGCATCTAGCATTATGCAATATTCGCAGTGGATAATTTTTTTTTTAGCAATACTATGCACCAAACTGAAATATCCCAAATACTTAAAACGTACTTAATACATAATGACATACTAAACAACTGAGATCACAACACTAGTCCAAAATAGCTGCGATCAAAAGAGTGCTGAAAATTGAACTCCACAATACAAATGGTAATCTGAGGTAACTACTGTACTATCATCTACGTCGCACTGTCACTTAGTCGACCGTTTCCAATTGGTCGATTCTCGGTTCTCCTTCAGATCCTATAACAAGATTTACCATTCGGGAGGAATTGTAATTGGGACTACTACAGTGAGATTTGATTACAAATCTCAGCAAGTTAATAAAAAACCTTCACACAGGTTAATGATGCATACATGGCAATAAAAACATGAATGCATAATCAAAATCATAAATAATCATACCATAACTTGACATACAGCATAACATAACTAACATAATATAAACTAAAGCATGAACTGAACTTGACTTGCTTAAACTAAACTGGACTTAAACTGATACTTAACTTAACAAGAACTTGATCTGAAACTTGACTTAACATGAACTTAAACTGACTTCTTTACTTAATATGAACTTGGACTTGAATTCTGAAACTTAACTTTGCATGAACTTGAACTGACTTCTTTACTTAACATGAACTTGGACTTGAATTCTGAAACTTAACATAACATGAACTTCAACTTAAACTTAAACTTAACTTTTCATGAGCTTGAACTGACTTCTTTACTTATCATGAACATGATCTGAGACTTAACATGAACTTGAAATATATTCTTATCTCATGGAATGACCATGATGCTCTTGTCTCGTGGGGTTACCATGATAGCGTAGTCTCATTTCATGGGATTACCATGATATCGGATTCTTATCTCATGGGGTTACCATGATTCAGTATTCTTATCTCATGGGGTTACCATGATTGCGTATATTTATCTCATGGGGTTTCCATGATTGCGTATTCTTATCTCATGGGGTTACCATGATTTAACAATAACCATGAACTGAACAATAACTTAACTATACGAAGTTGTACATGAACGTAAGTCGAAAGACATGATGTACTTGACAGAAAATATTTTGTAGCATGACATAACATGTGACAGACAACATTTTTAACATGGCATAACATGTAACAGTCAACATACTTAACATGACATGCTTGAAACAATGAATATTACATGACATGACATACATGTAATAGATGACATACTTAACTTAACATGACATACTTGCAATGTATAGCAATACGTGACAGAATATCTTGTGTAATAAATGAATAACTCATGACAGAATAAATTCTGTGTAATAGATAATTATGTAATGACTTGGCATGACACATGTTATAACATACATACATATATTGTAGTTCAATTACTTATCACTCATACACATTAAACTGCTACTAAGTTAAAAGGTAACTTACCTCGGTCTTCGCGTTTTCTAGGCAAAAACTCAAGCACGATCACGAGGAAATGAAAGTAATGATTTCTAAAAGTTAGGACTTAATCACTAACAATTAGAAATATGGAAAAATGTCAAATTAGAGTAAAATTACCATTTTATCCTCTACATGTGGGAAAATGTCCATTTTATCCCTAACTTAAGGATTTTGCATCCTAACTCCAAAAATCACCAAAATTTACATACATCATGTAACTTTTGTCCTAAACTCAAATATCCATTCAGAAAAATTTAAAACTAAACACAATCATTAAAATTCTACAGGGGCCGAAATTGTGGCTAAGTTCAAAACAGATTTTTGTTTCTAACTTGCTTTAATCAACCTCTTGATCCATGACTTATAAAGATGTGATCTTCAAATAAAAACATCACATGGTTTAAAAAGGTGTCCTAAAACAGATTCAAGCTCCAAACTCAAGATCACATGGTTAAAAATCAACCAAAACATAAATTTAGCCAAGAACATCATCACTTTGGCCTAACCGAATATCTCCTTGCATAAAATTTCATATCTTCGAAACTAACATGAAATATATTCAAAAAAATATTCTAACATGTATATAAGAGGCTTAGGATCCTCAAATAAAAATATCAAAGCCATTGGATTAGGATTAAACCATAAAAGATTTAAACTTTCTCAAAACAGAAACTGTTTTTCCTCTTCCAGTTTCTAAGTTTCTAGATCTAAGAAAATATTTCACCAAAAATTTTAATCATGCAACAAATCCTTGACAAATAATCATATATACATGTTAACAGTACTACATAAAAATTTCGGACCAGGATCTATCCATTAGCTTGGTCAAAAACTCCAAACTACAACACACTCTCCAGTTTATCGTCCAGATTAACCTTTCTGGGGTTTGAACAACTTTTGATCAACTAAATGATCTCTAAATAGAACAAATAAGATATCCACGTAACCTAGAATAAAAAAGGAACAACTTTCATGAAGGAAACTTTGTGAGAAAATACTTACAAAAGCTTCAAATAAGGCACTCAACAGAGACCATAAAAACTATCTGAGAGAGTCTTTTGTGTTCTATTAAGGAAAAATGTAAAGGATGATTGATTTTCGTGGGAAGTGGGCAGGAGAGCCCCTTACAAAAGATATGGAAAGTGATATGACTGGAATAGAGTTTGAGTGTTGTCCTTTTCTTCTCATTACAATAAACAAAATCAGCCCATGATCTTTTCACAAGGTGGAGTCTAAAAGTGAAAGACTGAGGTGGCCCTTTAGATTTTTTTTACTTCAAAACCTTCTAGACCTTCTTTTGGAAAGATCTGGTCAGCAAAGTGGGGGTACAAAAATTAGCCAAGAAGCATTGCCAATGAGACCAAATTCTCAGGCCTTAATGGGCCTAAATCGAATGTGCCTCAATTTTGGGGTTTAAAGAGGGTTTGGGTTGCTATCAAGCCCAAATCCAATATCACTTGGCCCAATCAATTTTTCAAGGTTAACATGGTTGGATTCCAATCATATAGGATTTTACTAGGGTGGAAATCCTCTTTGGTTTGGCACAATTTGATTGGTCTGATGTAAAAGGGTTTTTGCTTAGGTGGCATAATCTCATACCTTGATTCCTTCAAATCCATCAAACGTTCATCATGGTGTCAAGTGTCTAATACTATTCACTATGTGTGACTAAGATCTTGCCAAGTGTCCAAATAAAACTTCTCTAATCTAATTTGGACATTCCACACAGTGATTTTGAAACACTGCAATTGGTGCGCCTACTGAGGTTACTATTCACTCAAGAAAAGTGAATCATAAACTTAGCACTAAAAATTCTTAAATATTCATATTAACCTATAGTGAAAATTGTTTACCGAAATTCAACCTTGAAATGCCCCTAAAAATAATTTCATAGTTTTAAACAGGCGTTTCGTCCGAAAATATGAAAATAGTCTTATTGCGCAATAAAATCCAAAATAATCAACTGAGTCTAATGGCATAGACCATAATGCATTCTGACACTTATAACTACCTCAAATAATTAGAATCGCACTTCTGACACCATAGTGAGTAATAACACAGACTATGTTGACAGACTAAAACCCACGCGATTGGTTGATTCATGAAAACTTATGGAGTTTTCACGAGATTCCTAAAGCCAATAGAAATTCTACCATTGAATTTCTAGCGGGCTGTTACACATTCGGCAACATTATTAGTAGCAAACCCATAGCAATGAGTAAACCCAACAATAACCTTCCCATGGTGATCTCTAATGACACCACCCCCTCCAGATATGCCCAGATTTCCACAGGACCCTCCATCAACATTCAATTTAAGGAACCCCACCCCAGGCTTAGACCAAGCAACCTTCTTCACCTCCTTTTTAATTACCGGCACCACTAGGCAATTCAGATCCTGCAAAATCAAAGCATCCCTGCCATTAAGTTTTTTTAGTTTCCTTAAATAAGTTGAAAGTTCCACAAAATAACCTTTAACACATTGCACAATTTGTCTCCAATAAAAAATCTGCCCCTCCATACACGCTGTACATCTCGCCCTCCAAATTGACCACGTAATAATTATCGGTGCAACCCCACAAAGCCATCCCACTTGAGAGCAAGTGGATGCTCGTAATCACCAAACATTCACAACTCCTTGCCACCTTCTCACCTGCGGCATCCTAATCCCAAACACCCCAGCAAAAAAATCCCAAACCCGCCTAGCTCCTTCCTCATCACACAAAACATGATCTAATGTTTCCATTTGAGCAGCCTCACAACAATTACACTTCGATACTATTGGAATACCCAGCTGCCTACTTCTTTCATCCACTGGTAGAGCATGAAGCCGAGCTCGCCACATTATAAAAGACATTTTGTTTGGAACTTCATTTTGCCATAGCCATTTCCTCCACAAGCAGATTGGCCCCTTTTCCTCACTGATTCCCAGGATAGCTTCTACGTTTGCTCCCCAACATCTGCCATCTTCCATACTTAACAATCCCTCCCCTCTCGCAGTTTCACATGCACATTAACAATTTTTTCAGCCATTTCCGCACCAACGAGCTGCTGCACACGAAGCACATCCTAGCTATTTTCTTCCAGCAAATCCCGAACCCTCAAGCACGGGTCCCCAACCACCATCTCTGAATCAACCACTACACCATCCCCCAACCAGTTATCAAACCAAAAACTTGAGTCCCCCCTTCGGATTAGACATTTAGAATTACTCAACACAATAGGAAACATGTTTAAAATTCCTCTCCAAAATCTCGAACCCCTCCTAGACGATACCATCGACACTAGATGTGAATTACCAACGTATTTTTCCTTAAAGAAATCAGCCCACAAAGAACCCCCCCTTTAATAACTTCCAAGCACGCTTCATGAATAAGGAAGTTTGGACATCCGAAAGATCCCAAATTTCCAAACCCCTTTCCTCCACCAGCAAACAAATCCTCTTTCATGAAACCCATTTTCTCTTTTTTTTTCCTCCAGACTCGAACCCCATAGAAAATTTACAAAAATCCCCTTTAGCTCCTTAACTACCCCTTTCGGGACATTCATCACAAAGAGCAAATGAATTGGCAAGCTATTTAATACATGTATCAAGAGAATAATCTTCCCCCCAAAGGATAATAGCTTTCCTTTCCATCCTGCAAGCTTTATTTGCACTCTTACCAATAACGGCTCAAATAACCGATGCAACATACGGCCCACATACAATGGCACTCCTAAATAAATACAAAGCCACGATCCTTCCACAAAACCAGTCAAAATCTTCAAATCTTCCTTCCTTGACACTGAGAAAGATGAAGAAAAAAATATAGACGATTTACTTGGGCTCACCTCTTTCCCAACATCGTCTCATACACCTTCAATATGTGTGTAGTGTTACGAATTGAGTCTCTATCTCCATTGAAACGGCTTTATTCTACCCAATAAAAATTCTCAATGCAACAAATGAGACAAAATCTCCTCCGTCAAAATAAAAAGATAAGGCGATAACTGATCGCCTTGACGTAAACCCTTGGAGGATCTAAAATGACCTTCAAGCTTCCATTTAGCATAATGGAAAAAACCGGCGAGGAAACACAATAAATGATAGCGCGACACTTCTCAGAAAAACCCAACCTCTTCAATACCTCCATAAAAAATCTCCAATTCACCCAATCATATACTTTTGCCATATCAATTTTAATCATTATCTTCCCACCTCTAGCTTTCCTATTCAGACCACTCACCATTTCCTGAGCAATGGAAATATTATCAAAGATGCTATGACCTCGCTCAAAAGTTGCTTGTTTCGGCGAAATAATCCCTTCTAAAATTGGAGCTAGTCGATTCACCAACAGTTTCGATAAAATTTTATACACTACCCCACATAAACTGATTGGCCTCAACTGAGAGAAGGAAGCCGACATTTCCACCTTTGGAATTAAAACAATGTTAGTTGCCCCAAAAAATGAAAACAAAGGGATACCTTCAAAGAACTCACATACCATATCTAGTAAATTAGCCTTTACAATTTCCCAAGCCAAAACAAAAAAACTTGCGGAAAAGCCGTTAAGCCCAGGATTACTATTTGCCAAATGGACCAAAGAGAGGCCTGAACCTCCTCCATAGTTGGACTACTCTCCAACACCGCATTGTCCATCTTAGAAACTACTAGCGCAAGCAAACCCAGATTAGTCTCATCCCACTCCACTGCGTCAGCCGTAAGCATTTCAGCAAAAAATTTTACCGCCCCCTCATGAATTGAGTCAGCCGATTGAAGCACCTGTCCATTCTCGAAAGCCATCCTATCAACATTTTGATTCTTCTTTTTAACTTTCATAGCGACATGAAAAAAAGCTAAGTTGGAATCGTCTTCTGTAAGCCACTTATACGTGACTTTTGACAACCTATAATTTTCTCTTGATGTAAATATTGAATGTGCCATTGCTTACAATTAAGCAACTCCTCTTCCACCTCCTGCGAATAATTTGAGATAACAACCTGTTCTAACTCTCCTAGCCTTGTTTCAATGTTATGTAGTTCATCCTCAACTCTTCCAAAAACCTCAACATTCCATTTTTGTAATTCTTTTTTAAGCCGTTTCAATTTTTTACTAACACACACCATAGCACATCCCTCCACTGGCCTGCACCATGAAGACCAAACTACCTTCAGAAAACCCTCATGTGTCCCCCACAAACGTTGAAACCTGAAAAGCCTTACACCGCTCCTACTCTCTTGCGCCATAGAAATCAACATCGGCGCATGATCTGATGATGTTCTTGGTAATTACTCAACCTGGGCATCAACAAAAAGATTTATAAAATCTGTATTCACCAATACCCTATCTAGTCTGCCCCAAATACGCCGACCACCTAGCCTCCCATTACACCATGACATCCTCTGGCCCTCAAACGGAATCTCTAACAGACTGCAATCGTGAATACACCTATTAAAATTTGCCTTAGTGCGAGGAGCACGAAACAAACCTCCTACTTTTTCATCATCACTTCTAATAATATTAAAATCCCCTACCACCAACCATGGCTGTAACTCAGGATCAATCCTGTGCAAGGAAGCCCATAACTCACGCCGATGAATCTGAAAGCAGCTTGCATATACTACCGTAACCAGTGTGCCCATCTCACCCCTAACAAACCAGCATGTCAGCACCTGATCTGAACATGAAACAAATTCAAAATCCAGCCCTTCCTCCCAAAATAACCAAACTTTACCTCCAACCGCAGCATATTCACATAGTGTGGCAGTTTCATCCACTTTGCCCACCTACCACATTTATTTAAAACAAGAAAAAGTTCTAAAATAGCCACCATCGGAGGATGGTATTTATTTAATAAACGCCGAAGCCTACTCTTCGACGAAAGAATTCCCCTAATATTCCAAACTACAAAATTCAACACCATTAATAAAATTTATTCTAGCGTGTCACCCTATCAAGGGCAACAATAGGCTGTTTTTTCTTTTACACTCGCGGTTTTTTTCTAGAGACATTCAACTCCGTATCAAATTCATAACATTTCTGAGCCATCTCCGCACCACCTTGACCCAACTCATCCTCTGATAAAGAAAGCCCCAAGTCATTCTCCCCTCCTCTGCCATATTCCCCCTTCTCTGCCAAATGGACCAACTCAAACTCCATGGCTTCATCAATGATTTTAAGTGAACTTCTAGGACTCAAAATAGCATCACACAACTCTGCTCATTCCTCTCCTTTAGTTTCCAGCTCAGTTTGATCAAACCAATTTCCCCTGCTCATCTCAGTAGCCAACACTGGCCCGTCTGCCTCTTTCCGTAAACCATCGTTAATCCCAGCCATACCCCCAGAAGATGGAGCATCAAACCCGATGGCTAGGTCCCCAGCAAGTCCCTCCATTTGAGCTTGAACATGATCACAAATCTGCCCACAGCCGTCTACATAGAGGACCTTCGAAATTGCGGTAGTCCCCCTCCAAACCACGCTGCTTAATACCTTCCAGTAGCACCTCTCATCCTAAAGAATGCACTTCGACTACCTCTGCTGGTGGCTTCTCTGGTTCCCTCACCCCCACCGATTTCCAGACTTGTGCCAATTTATCTTTACCGTCCTCGCCGTCAATTACTCGCATCTTTCCCTTCCTCTCCCTCTTAGATCGACCACACTTACTCTCCTGGTGCCCCTGTCTATGACACCTTGAACAAAACAGAGGAAGAGATTCATAAACAACCTCTTGGAAATGGCTGGTTGCCACCCTTGGTGGACAAATCCAGAATGAGCGCCTCACAGGTTTAGAGACATCTATCTCTACACAAATTCTTGCCGCCTTCGGACACGTAACACACGCCATCGCATTATCTCATTTCAGAAACCTTCCAAATCCACCCCTAATGCTTCTCAAAATAGAAACATGAAAAACATTTGGAGGTAGCCCTGGCAACGTCAACCAAACCGGAACCATTGGAGAATCCTTTTCTTCTCTAAACTTCGGTGTCCAATGGAACACCTTGTAAGAGACACCCATCATGTCCAGATTTTCCCTTGCCATCACCTGAATAAAATCCTCTTCATTTTCCAAACGAACCTAGGATTCCTGATTTGCCACACCACAGGAACAAATTTCAGACCCCACCGATTGTGAATGAAGCTACGAATATGGTCCAGTGATGGTCTCCTGCGGAGGAATTTCAAAGCCACCGAGAAACAGAATGGCTCTGTCAAAAGTTTGATTTTCGCCTTAGAGAAAGGAAGAACATCTCACCCCCCATAAACCTAGGCTCCCGCACATGAAGATCCACTTCTGGAAGAGGTTCTGGCCGTGCACCCACAATATTAGCCAGAGACCGACTAGACAAAGTCGCGCCTGTCAACAGCGCATCTTGATTCTTCTTGCCTGTAGCCTGTGCTCCCAAAACTAGTAAAGAGTCACTCCCACCTTCCGTTTGCCCCAAGGAGGTTGCGGCCGAAGCCATACGTTAGAACCCTAGGCGATCCCCAAATCGAGAGAGAATTCTTGCCACGCCACGTCAGCACAGGAACTCTCAAAATTGAGATTTCAAATTGGTTTAAACTTACAGAGGCGGATTGTGAGGGGGAGGACTAGGAAATTTTGCAAAACTCAGAACCAAGAAGTACTTTGCGTCTAGTGGATGAAGTATTGGAATTTGAGTTAGGTGGGTTGGGGGATAAGGATTTTCTTGATGTGGAAGATTTGAATCACGTGAAATTTATATCCAAGGCTGGGTCCAAGGGTGAGTTTGAGGAGAAGCTGAATGAGTTAGTGGGAAAATCTTTTGACTCCGATCTTGACATGCATGTTCCGTTGAAAAAAGTTAAAGGGATTCGAAAAGAAAAATCGATTGTGGTATTGGAGCAGTGCACTTGCTCCAAAAAATTTCTTTAGTTTTTTATGCATATACTTACCTGGAATATTAGGAGAATTCTTTCGTTGAAAAGTAGACTTCAGCGTGTTTTGAATAAAAGTCTCCCTTATGTGGTGGCCATTTTAGAACCATTTTTAAACTCTAATAAGTGCAGTGGATGGGCACGATGGATGAAGTTCCCGTATTGTCTCAATAATGCGGAGGTAGGTGGAAAATTTTGGATTTTTTGGACTGCTGATTTTGAGTTCGAATTGATTTCATTGTCGGATCAAGCTATTAGTGGTTGGTTGTCCATGGGAATTGTCAGGTGCTTGCAACCTTCATGTATGTTAGTTGTTTTCGGGCTAAAAGAATGGAATTATGGGAGTTTCTATAGACTTAAAATCCTTGTGGGTTTCTGTGGTTCATTGGGAGGGAGATTTCAATATTATTTGAGATGATAGTGAAAAGGTGGGTGGTCTCTTGCAGGCCCCTAGGGCGAAGAGGGAATTTAATGAATGTATTCATGAGTGTGCACTTGTGGACTTGCCTTTTGACAGTAATCATTTGTCATGGTGTAATGGAAGAATAGGGGGTAGAAGAATTTGGGCTCGTTTGGATCGAATTCTGGTGAATTTGAATTTCTTGAACTACTTTGGAGATGTTACGGTTTCGTATCTACCCAGGACTTCTTTGGATCATGCACCGATGTTGGTGCAGCTCATCAGAGAAAGGGTGGCTGATATTCGGCCTTTCAAGTTTCTCCGCATGTGGGGTTCTCATGAGGGCTTTCTTCCTTTAGTGCAGGCGGTTTAGAATGATAGAGTAGAAGTTTGTGCCATGGTATGAATAAGTATGAAATTAAAAAGGCTTAGACGTGCATTACGAATGTGGAACAGGGAGGTCTTCGGTCGAGTGGAGGTAGAGATAAAAAAAAATTAGAGGATCGCATTACTGGGTTGGAATTAGTGTTTTCCCATACTTACTCGCCTCAAATTGAGAATGATTTGCTGAGTTGTAAACAAGAGCATTTGCAATGGGTTCATAGAGAATAAGTGATGGCTTGCCAAAAGTCACAAATTAAATGGCTTGCTGAAAGGGATGCTAACACAAGCTTCTTTCATGCTTCCATGCGGCTCAAGAAAAAGAGTAAGAAAATAGAAAAACTGCAGCTTGATGATGGACGCACGTTGGATTCAGGGAAGGCGGTGCATGAAGAGGCAGTCGGTTTCTTCCAGCAATTGCTTTCGATGTTGCCGATTGAGAGAAATCTAGAGGAGCTGGAGTTTATTCAGCTGCTGGTGTCCATGGATGAAAACGAGGCCCTGTGTGCTGCACCGACTATGAATGAAATCAAGAAGTCTTTATGGTCTATCCCGGGTAGAAGTACCCTGGGCCCGGACGGTTTTTCAGCAAGTTTTTTCATGATGGATTGGGACATTGTGAAAGATGATTTGTTGGAGATGGCAAATGGTTTTTTTTGAAGGGCAGCTGATTTCTAGTTTCTTTGGGGCTACAAATTTGGTCTTGATTTCGAAGGTTGACGAGCCTTTGGGTTTTGGACAGTTTTGCCCTATCAGCCTTTGCTCGGTTTTCTATAAAATTATGTTAAAGATTATGGTCTTTCGAATGGCGCCAATTCTGGACAAAATCATCTCCCCTGAGCAGGCAACATTTATACTAGGTAGAAACATTTTTGAGAATATATCGTTGGCTTAGGAATTGGTTCAAGGCATTAATAGGAAGGCGAGGGGGGAGGGGGGGGAATTGTATTGTTAAAGATTGATATGGCCAAAGTTTATGATAGAGTTAATTGGAACTTTCTTTTAGAGATCATTCGCCGGTTGGGTTTTTATGAAAAGTGGGCAAATATTGTTTTTAATGCTGTCTCTTCCTCTTTTTACTCGATGATGCTAAATGGATGCTCCAAAGGATTTTTCAAGCCATCGCGTGGGCTACTTCAAGGTGACTCGCTTTCTCCTTATTTATTTTATTAGAAGAGATCCTTTCTCGGAAGCTTCATAAAGAATTTAGTTTGGGTCGGATTAAGCATTTCCATCCTTGTGGAGGTACTTTGATTTCTCATTTGTTATATGCCGATGACATTTTGATTTTTGCTAATGGGGGAAAGTCATCTATTCAGAATCTTATGGAAGTATTGCACAGGTATGAAGTGATGTCTGGTCAATTGATTAATCCGAGTAAGTCGTCAATGTTTTTTTCATCCTCTATTTTGGTTGCCCGTAAAAATGAATTGAAGGTGATTTCGAGATTTGAGGAAGGTAGTTGGCCGTGTACATATTTGGGTGTTCCTCTAATTGTGGGGAGAATGACAATTCAAGTGTTTGATTTGCTCTTGACAAAAATTCAAAAAAAGTTGGCAGGGATGGAAGAGTAAGATTCTTTCCTTTGGCAGGGATGTGTTGAATAGTATGCCTATACACTTGCTCTTGGTCTTGAATTTACCAAAAGGAGTGATATCGGGGATAAAGAGGATTTTCTCAAATTTTCTATGGGGTTCCTCATTGGAAAACAAAAAAAGAAAGTGGATCTCTTGGAGTAAAATTTGTGTGCCGGGGGAAGAGGGTGGGTTGGGTATTTGGGGTCTGCATGAGGCTCAAGCATTCTTACTTATGAAATTTGCATGGAAGTTAATTAAGGATAAATCGATGTGGTCGAATTTTTTCACTACCAAATACGTTGGAAATCCCCATGTCTACTCAGTGATGCAACTTAAAAAAGGGTCTTGCTTTTGGAAAGGGATAATGGAGCTCATGCCACAGGTTTTAAATAACTCATGGTGGATCATTCGGGAAGGCCATGTGAATTTCTGGCTGGACAACTAGTTAGGGAGAGACCGTTAATTGATTATATCTCTGTTATTGGTAATTTGGACTTGCAAGTGGCGAACGTTCTCACGTGTACAGGGCCGAGTCTTCATGCGTTGCGGGAGATAGTTCTGGAAGAAATTGTTACACAGATATGTGACATTGGACTCAAGCTACATTCGGGGGTGGACAGGTGCCTATGGAAGCCGACAATCAGTGGTGAGTTCAATACCAAGTCTGCCTGGAATTTGATTCGACAGCATGGTGAAATATGCCCCTGGAAAAAATGGTTATGGAAGAATTGGCTTCCAAAGAAGTGGTCTTTCTTTGTTTGGCGAGCTAAGAGGAATGCAATTCTGGTGGATAACATTATTCAACAATTAGGCATTCTTATTGCCTCTAAGTGTGAGTGTTGTGTTCAACCACAAATGGAGTCTTCGAATGATATTTTATGTGGGGCTGGAGGAGCTCAAAAAATCTGGAAGTTTTTTGCAGATGCATGCCGAATGAGAATTCCACAGATTCAGAATTGGGAGGGGATGATGAGTGTTTGGTGGCAATGTGCTTCCATGTCCACACAGGTTGGATGGCTTCGGGGGGTGCTTCCGATTGCTATTTCATGGGTTTTATGGAGAGCTCGATGTGCGGCAAAAATGGACGGTATGGAATTTAATCTTGAGGTTATTATTCGATCTGTTAAAATCTTAATTAGAGAACTGTCAAGCAAGATAAAAGAGTTTCAGTGGCCATGCGGCCATGAGTGGACGGTCTTGGAAGAATTAGCATGCCGAATTATTCCGGTTGCTGCAAGGACTTTAAAATTAATTACGTGGCGGCCACTGGCGAGAGGGAGAGTAAAGTTGAATGTAGATGGCGGATCTTATGGTAACTCGGGAGATTTAAGTGGGGGTGGTATTATTCAGAATTCTCACGGCAGAGTAGTGGCGGGCTTTGCTCATTCATATGGGCATGCTATTAACGCCATCGCTGAATGTAGAGCTCTACTTGATGGCCTTCAATTATGCAAGCAATTGGGTTTGAGAGATAATTTGGTAGAGTCGGACTCAATAGTCATAGTTGGATGGTTGGCTTCGGGAGTGTGCAAATATTGGTTTCTTTGAAATTTTTGGGAGGAAATTATAGCTACTGTTGGGGAGTTTAATGTTCACTTTTGTCACACTTTCAGAAAAGCTAATATGGTGGCTGATTTTTTAGCTAAGCAGGGGATGCAAGGGGTTAATTTATAGTTTGGAGATGATGCTTCCATTCGAGGCCCTATCCGGGGAATTATTCATATGGACAAGCTTGGCATGCCTTATCTTAGACGTGGATGATGTATTGGTTTTGGGGGAAGGGGTCTTTTGTTGGTCTTCTTTGGGATTTTTTTTATACTTGTGGGCTATATGTTATCAGGGGATTTGTTTATGGTATTCCTCTGCCATAAGTGTGGCGCCCCTAACTTCCATGTACGGACACACACGAAAATCGAGGCACCAGGATGATGACAACACGGTCACGCACCCCATTGACATGTGCTGAGTGTGTGTAATGCAACACGTGTACAATAAACAATACGCATCGGAATGGTTAAGTCAATAACTAAGTACCAGATTTAATACAATACAATAGTACTAAAATTTCACATGTCAACATAATACGATTTTTGTTTACAAATCAACATCAAATAAAATACAATAAGCATAAGCGAATGATTACTTCAAATACAAAAATAGCTAATGTTCCTACTCCTCAGGCAGAGCCGCATCCTCGGGCTTAGCTTCCTCAAAACTTGCATCAAAATCTACAGTATCAAAAAAATGGTACTGCAGGTAAGTAAAACAAAAAATGCTCCAATACATAAATATATTAAAACAACTAACGCTATACATGTACATGATGACCAAAGCGTAAAATCCAAGAAAAACACAATTTCTCGAAAATCACAATTTTTCCACGCACGCCAAATTCACCATTTGGCATAAAACTAAAATCCAGAAATAAATCCATTAATTCCAATTTTAACTATATGCACCATGGCCTCCCTTAGGGACCATCCATATACTCTGGCTCCCTTCGTCACTCCACGGGTAATGACCGTACGAGTGATGCACAACGAGTGATGCCCAGTTCTGCGCCCATAGCCAAGCATCCTCTGACCCCCGCCAGCACGAGGGGCCATGGAGTCAGATCGAGAGCGCTACCATCTCGTCCAAGTCCTGGGCAACAGCCCCAGGGGATGACATTCAGTATATTTCACTCCCGAGTGCCCAGAGGAGCTTCATCGAGATAATACCCTATCTCGGCTTGGGGGTGATACACAAGCACCCAAAAAACCTTTTTCACATTAAACACAGTTTCCAAAACACACACCCATGCATGCGTGCACAAAGCCATGAAATCGACCAATTACCAACAACCAACAGTTATCAGTAATATCAGATAACCAAATCATAGTTTATAAAACAGGTTAATGCAAAAAATATATTTAAGTCTTACAAAGTCTTTGGAAGAAATACTTACAGCGCTATATAATAATTTTGGAGGATCACGGAGGTGCAAAAGGTAGCTGGAAAGCAACATAGCAGTGTAAAAACACTGTGGCCGAAATACATCGAAAACCCAAATTCGAACGGGGTCAAACGAAAGTTAGGGAATGGTAGGGTAAGGCCTATGGAAGGTGGTGAAGCTAGTGGAAACGACAGTTGGCCGTGGGTGGTAGCCGAAACGGCGGTGGAAGGCCAAAAAGGCCGAAACGAAGTTGAGCTCGTGGAGGTGGCTTCGGCAACAGATCGGAGCCAAAATTGGGTGGGTTAGGACGGCAAGAGGCCGGTGAAGAAACGGTAGCCAATGGAGGTGCGACGGCTGCGGGCGAGCACAAGAGGTGCTGCGGCTTTGAACTGCTTGTGGAGGCTAACGGTGGCGCTAGCCTGCCTGAGAATGGAGGGTTGGTGTCGTCGGAGGCTGGGGAACCGAGTGGTGCACGCTGGAAGGTGAGGGCGAATGCACGGGGAGAGAGAGAAAGAGAAAAGGGAGAGAGAGAGATCGAGCGGGAATGAGCCGAAAGAGAAGAAAGAAAAGAAAGAAAAGAAAAAGAAGAAAAAAAGAAAAGAGGAAAAAGAAAAGATGGGGAAAAGAAATGAGGTCCAATCCTCACAACTTTTGGGTCACAACTGATCCTCAAAATAACTATTTTTAAAACAGTAAATTTAATAAATCAATATAAACTCAAAACTAGTTAATATAAAATATTAAACTCCAATAATAACATTCTTTTAAAATAAAAAGTAATTTAATTGCAGAACACTAATTAAAATTATGAAAGCACATTAAAATAATTTCCGATTTAAAAATCATAAAATAATCTTGCAAAAATACGTTAAATTAAATTAAAAGGCTCAAAATCAAATATTTAATTAAAAAGCCTTTCAATAAAAAGCACGTAAAAATTGGAGTGTCACAACCTCCCCCCCTTAAAATAAATTTTGTCCTCGAAATTGTAGGGTCAAACATCAATGCTAAAGACAGGCATGAGATGCGACTAAAAGTAGGCTTAAGAGACATACCGCCATTCATCCAAACCAAAACGGGCATTTCTCCATTATGTCCGCTTCTCTTTCCCAAGAGAAATCTTGAGCCAATGGATCACCCCAAGCTACCTTCACCAAAGGTATCGACTTAGATCTCAACCCTTGCTCCTTCCAATCTACAATCTGCGTCGGGGCAACCTCATAAGTAAGGTCAGGCTGAAGTTGAATGCGTGGGTCGACAAAACGCGGCTCTTGCTGACCAAAACTTTTCTTCAACGAGGACACATGGAACACATCATGAACTTCTCCAAAATACTCTGGCGGTAATTCTGTAAGCAACAGCCCCAACCTTTTCCAAAATCTGGAAAGGTCCAACATACCTTGGGCTAAGCTTTCCTCTCTTACCAAAGCGCTTAACGCCTTTCATAGGAGAGACTTTGAGATAAACCCAATCACCTTCCTCAAAAGACAAGTCTCTTCTCCTTGAATCTGCATAACTTTTCTGTCGGCTTTGCGCTACTACCATTTTAGCTCTTATAATTCAAACATGCTCTTGCATTTCTTGGATTAATTCAGGCCCAATTAATTTCCTCTCGCTGACTTCATCCCAGCAATCTGCACTTCCTCCCATACAACGCTTCATATGGAGCCATCTGAATGGAGGCATGGAAGCTATTATTATAAGAGAATTCTATAAATGGCAGATGATTTTCCCAGCTTCCCTGAAATTCCATGATACACGCTCTCAGCATATCCTCCAAGGTTTGAATAGTATGCTTAGATTGACCATCAGTCTGAGGGTGATAAGCAGTACTGAACTTCAAATTAGTGCCTAGCGCGGCCTACAAACTCTTCCAAAAATGCGACGTGAACCGCGGGTCCCTGTCCGACACAATACTCTTGGGTACTTCATGCAACCTCACAATCTCCTTAACATACAACCTCGCTAATTTACCCAAAAAGTCAGCATTATTTACAGGCAAGAAATGAGCACTTTTGGTCAACCTGTCCACAATCACCCAAATTGAATTCTTTCCTCTTGAAGTCTTTGGCAAACCCACAACAAAATCTATAGTAATATCATCCCACTTCGATTTAGGAATAGGAAGTGGTTGAAGTTTACCAACGGGTCTTTGATGTTCGGCTTGCACTTGGCGGCATGTGTCACACTTCTCAATGTACAGGGCAATATCAGTCTTCATCCCTTCCCACCAAAAATCTTTCTTCAAATCTTGATACATCTTCGTGCTGCTAGGATGAACTGAATAAGGAGCCGCATGAGCTTCAACCAATATTCACTTCTTAAATTCTGAATCTCGAGGAATAACTCTATGATTCCAAAACCGAAGAATGCCATCTTTATCCAAACTGAAATGCGAAGGTCCTTTAGACTTCCTGACTTTCTTCCTGATATTCAGCAACTTCGGGTCTTTTCTTTGAAGAGTCTTTAATTCTTCAAAATCATCAACTTGGACAACCATTACCGAGGATAATAATTCTTCTTGCTGCGAACTCTCAATAAAAAGTCTTCTCATCCCACAAAGGAGAGAGTCCACACCTGAAAATTCTGCTTCAACTAAAAATTCTAATTTCCGGCTCAATGCATCAGCGACTAGATTTGCCTTTCCCAGATGATACTTGATCTCGCACTGGTAGTCATTAATCAGCTCTAGCCATCGCCTCTGCCTCATGTTGAGATTCTTCTGGGAAAATAAATGCTTCAAACTTTTATGGTCGGTGTAAATTTCACACACCACACCATATAGATAATGACGCCAGATCTTGAGAGCAAATACTATTGCCGCCAACTCCAAGTCATGAGTATGATAATTCTTTTCATGATCTTTCAGTTGACGAGATACATAAGCAACAACTCATCATTCCTGCATAAGAACACACCTTAACCCAAACTTGGATGCGTCCCTGAAAACCACAAATGGCTTATTTGACTCCGGAAGAGCCAATACTGGTGCTGTTGTCAATCTTCTCTTCAATTCTTGGAAACTTCTCTCGCACTTATCTGACCAATTAAATTCAACATTCTTCTTGGTCAACACAGTGAGAGGTCCGGACAATCAGGAAAATCCTTCTACAAATCTTCGATAATATCCGGCAAGTCCCAAAAAATTGCGAACTTCACCCACTGTTGAAGGACGTGACTAAGACAAAACAGCTTCCACCTTGCTAGGATCAACAGCCACTCCATCTCGAAAAATCACATGCCCAAGAAACTTAACTTCTTCCAATCAAAATTCACATTTACTTAACTTCGCATATAACTGATGTTCCCTTAATTTCCCAAGCACCAAACGAAGGTGAAAAGCATGTTCCTCCAAATCTCGGGAATAAATCAGAATATCATCAATAAAGACCACTACAAAAGAATCCAAATAGGGTCGAAATACCCGATTCATTAGATCCATGAAGGCTGCTGGGGCATTAGCTAGCCCAATAGGCATAACCTTAAATTCATAATGCCCATATCTTGATCTAAAGGCCGTCTTGGGTACATCTTTATCTCTTATCCTTAATTAATAATATCCTGACCTCAAATCAATCTTAGAAAATATTGCTGCTCCTTGAAGTTGATCAAATAAATCATCAATCCTCGAAAGAGGATATTTATTCTTGATGGTCACCTTGTTGAGTTCTCTATAATCAAGGCACATCCGAAGAGTACCATCTTTCTTTTTGACAAATAAAACTGATGCTCCCCATGGCGAAGTGCTCGGCTGAATAAACCCCTTGTCAACCAATTCTTGCAGCTGAATCTTCAACTCTTTCAACTTAGCTGGTGCCATACAGTATGGAGCCTTGTGCACAGGAGTTGCTCCAGGTTCCAAATCAATAACAAACTCCATCTCACGAATTGGAGGCAACCCAGGCAAATCATCTACAAAGACATCCGGAAATTCTTCAACAATGGGAATATCCATCAAAGTCTTATTTCCAGATAGCGAAAAAACCACTTGGACTAGAAAAGCATCCGCTCCACAAGCTATATTTTTCTTCGCTTGAATTGCCGATATAACCGTTGGCTTCGCCCTTAGTTTACTTCCCACATACTCAAAGTAATCCCCATCCGGAAGTTGAAAGCTAATCATCCGATTTCTACAATTAATACTTGCAGAATATCGATACAATCAGTCCATACCAAGAATAACATCAAATCCCAGCAACTTGAAAAGAATTAAATTCTCATCAAGCGTCTTTCCACCAAAATCCAAGGACAACCCAACGCGATTTTGGAGTAACATACCATCTCCCTATTAGGAAGAGCCACAACCAAATATTGGGCTAAGGGCTCCGTGACCAAGTTACAAAACCGCGCAAAGGTGGCTGATACAAATGACTGAGACGCCCCAGAGTCAAACAACGTACATGCATAAAAATCATAGAGGCGAACTCTACCTGTAATCACCCCGGCATCTTTAGTAGCTGGCGCCTCATAGACAATGTCTCCGGGGGTCATTGCATAAACTCGGGTTGGAACCATTTGCCTCTGATTAGCTGTTCCACCACGTCGGCCCCCTCGACTTCTTTGAGCTTGGTTAGGGCACTCGCGATACAAATGCCCCGGCTGGCCGCATCTATAACACCGGATCCCACTCGGATGACATTCACCCTCATGAGCTCTATTACACCTGGGACAAACTGGAGCTCGACCTCCCATATGTACACCAGGAGCTGCCTGTGGTCGGGCCCTAGTCCTCTGTACAAATTTCTACGGAGGCCCAGAACTGCTACCTTCTCCAGCAAAACTCCTCCTCTTTTGGCCCGGAGGGGAGTCTACAGCAAAACTGTTTTCTCGCTCAACCATAGTGGCTAAGTCAATTAACTCATGAAGAAGAAATCCGCTAACAAATCACAAATCTGCGTATCTCAGGACGTAGACCCTCTTGAAACCGCTCCATCTGTAACTCCTCGGTGGCAATAAGATGGGGCGCAAAACGTCCAAGCTCCAAGAAAGCACGAGAGTACTGGTCCATAGTCATATTTCCCTAAACCAGATTATTAAATTCCCGAGCTTTCTGCCTTCTCACAACAGGAGGGAAAAATCTATCATCAAACTTCTTTTTAAAACGTTGCCAAGACACAGCGGCTAAAGATCCAAACTCTCTCTCCAGGAGATTCCACTTCTCTCTCTACCAATTTGTTGCTTCTGCTTGCAACAAATAACTAGCATACAAAACTTGCTGAGCTTCCATGCATCCACAAATTTCAAACATCCTTTCAATTCCATTGATCCAACCTTCAGCTTGGAGTGCATCTTCTACTCCAAAGAACATGGGGGTCCTATGCTTAAGGAACCTCTCATAAGAGCACCCCACTTGCATAACCAAATTTTGGTCAACTGGCGGCGGTCTGATATCTTGATGAAAAAGATCTGCCAACCTAGCCAAAGCCCTGGCAATGGCATTATCAATCTCGCCGTGAGACGATTCCCCCATGGGTTCCTTATCTTGTCTCATTGGCCTTACCATTTTCTGTCAAAGCATAATCCTCAACTTCACTTTAGTTCCGATTAGAACGTAAAATAATATAATAAAACAATTTAAAATAAATAATGTAACATAAAACAATTAAAACAAATAAAACAAAACATCATACAAAAATAAAATAATTTCAAAACTACTTCAAATGAAGCTTAAAAAAAAAATTCTGATACTTCACCTAAGGGACATGTGGCTTTACCCAGAGCCAAACTGCTTTGATACCACCTGTAGCGCCTCCAACTTCCATGTACGGACAAGCACAAAAATAGAGGCACCGGGATGATGACAACAAGGTCACGCACCCCATCTATATGTGTTGAGTGTGTGTAATGCAACACGTATACAATAAACAATACACAGTGGAATGGTTAAGTCAATAACTAAGTACCAGATTTAATACAATACAATAGTACTGAAATTCCACATGTCAACATAATACGATTTTTGTTTACAAATTAACATCAAATAAAATACAATAAGCATAAGCGAAAGATTACTTCAAATACAAAAATAGCCAATGTCCCTATTCCTCAGGCAGAGCCGCATCCTCGGGCTCAGCCTCCTCAAAACCTGCATCAAAATCTACAGTACTTAAAAAATGGTACCGCAGGTAAGTAAAACCCAAAATGTTCTTAGACATAAATATATTAAAACAACTAACGCTATGCATGCACATGATGACCAAAGCGCAAAACCCAAGAAAAACACCACTTCTCGAAAATCATAATTTTTCCACGCACGCCAAAAATCACCATTTGGCATAAAACTAAAATCCAGGAATAAATCCATTAATTCCAATTTTAACCGTATGCACCATGGCCTTCCCTAGGGACCATCCACATACTCTGGCTCCCTTCGTCACTCCACGGGTAACGACCGTGCTAGTGATGCACAACGAGTGATGTCCAGTTCCGCGCCCACAGTGTACATAACCAAGCATCCTCTCCCCACCAGCACGAGGGGCCACAGAGTCGGATCGAGAGCGCTACCATCCCGTCCATGTCCTGGGCAACAGCCCTAGTGGACGACACTCAGTATATTCCACTCCCGATTGTCCAAAGGAGCTCCGCCAAGATAATACCCCATCTCGGCTTGGGGGTGATACACACGCACCCGAAAAGCCTTTTTCACATTAAACACATTTTCCAAAACACACACCCACGCATGCATGCACAATGCCATGAAATCGACCAATTACCAACAACCAACATTTATCAGTAATACCAAATAACCAAATCACAGTTTATAAAAACAGGTTAGTGCAAAAAATATACTTAAGTCTTAAAAAGTCTTTTGGAGAAATACTTACAGCGTTATATAATAATTTTGGAGGATCACGGAGGTGCAAAAGGCGGCTGGAAAGCAATGTAATAGTATAAAAACACTGTGGCCGAAATACACAGAAAATTGAAATTCCAACGGGGTCAAACGAAAGCTAGGGAACGGTAGGGTAGGACCTATGGAAGGTGGTGAAGCTAGTGGAAACGACGGTTGGCCGTGGGTGGTGGCCGAAACGGCGGTGGAAGGCCAAAAAGGCCGAACCGAAGTTGAGCTCGTGGAGATGGCTCCAGAAATGGATCGGCGCCGAAATTGGGTGGGTTAGGATGGCAAGAGGCCAGTGAAGAAGTGGTGAAGAAATGGTGGCCAATGGAGGTGCGACGGCGGCGGGCGAGCACAAGAGGTGCCGCAGCTTCGAACTGCTCGTGGAGGCTAATGGAGGCGCTAGCTGGCTTGAGAATGGAAGGGTGGTGTCACTGGCGGCTGAGGAACAGAGTGGTGCTGGCGGTGAGGGCCACAGATGGCCGGCGGCGGTGGCTGGAAGGTAAGGGCGAATGCACGGGGAGAGAGAGAAAGAGAAATGGGAGAGAGAGAGAGATCAAGTGGGAATGAGCCGAAAGAGAAGGAAGAAAAGAAAGAAAAGAAAAAGAAGAGGAAAAGAAAAGAGGAAAAAGAAAAGATGGGGAAAAGAAATGAGGTCCAATCCTCACAACCTTTGGGTCACAACTGATCCTCAAAATAACTATTTTTAGAACAGTAAATTTAATAAATCAATATAAACTCAAAACTAGTTAAAATAAATTATTAAACTCCAATAATAACATTATTTTAAAATAAAAAGTAATTTAATTGCAGAACACTAATTAAAATTATGAAAGCACATTAAAATAATTTTTAATTTAAAAATCGTAAAATAATCTCGCGTAAACATGTTAAATTAAATTAAAAGGTTCAAAATCAAATATTAAATTAAAAAGCCCTTCAATAAAAAGCACGTAAAAATCGGTGTGTTACAATAAGTAAGGGCTTTTTAATAAAAATTGGGAGGGGTCACCCTTGTACATGTGACCTCGGCTCTTCTTTTAAAAAAAAAATTAAGGGAGCCACACGATAGGAAATGCCCAATGCACCAGCTTCAGGCAGAGACTTTACAACCAGTCAGGCAATGGGCTACCCGACAGTACAGTTGATCAATCATATGCTGCCTAATTGAGAACTAGATGCCCGAGATCAGGTGGTGATCAGAACCTGTTTTTCTTGGACTTTGTCAGCCCAACAAAATTCGACAACAGCTATTTCAAGAACTTGTTGTATTCTAAAGGCCTTTTAAGCTCTGATCAAGTTCTTCTCACAAAGAATGAAGCATCCATGGAATTGGTGAAGAAATATTCAGAAAACAAAGAGCTGTTCTTCTAGCAGTTTGCCCAATCCATGATTAAGATGGGAAATATTTCTCCATTGACGGGTTCAATGGGTGAGATTAGAAAGAATTGTAGGAAGATTAACTCCTGATTAGCTCCATTATAACACTGCAGTTCCATTGAGTGTCGTGTGCTTTTCTTGCAATGTATTCCTTTTTTTTTTTTTTTTTTAATTTTTGAAATAAAGCTTTCTCATTTCTTAAACCAGATGCTGGATACAAGGAGGAACATCCTCCATAAGAATACATTCTTCCATACAAGAAAGAGCTACTTTTGCCAACTGATGGGCAAGAACATTAGAATCCCTGTTAACATGAGCTATGGACCAACTAAGGTACTTTGAGAGCATAATCTTGATATCTTTAATGACCAACCCGAAGGTGCTCCAGCTTTCCTCTCTGTGTTGCACTGCCTTGACCACTGTTAAGGCATTTCCTTCCAAGATTAGGTGCTGTAAACCCAGCTCGGCACAAAAGGAAGTAGCTCTTCGAGCTGCTACAGCTTCACCTAGTAGAGGATCCGGATTCAAGGCCATTGAAGAGCATAAAGAAGCCATGACATGTCCCTCTGAGTTCCTCACAATAACACCAATTCCCAGTTTTGAGTTACCTTTATCAATAGCTGCATCCCAGTTTGCCTTGAAAACATTTGGTGGGGGAGGAGACCAATGAGCATTAGGAAGCTTTTGGAGTTTGGTTTGCTTTATACCCACTTTTGTTCTAAGTTGATTAGCTGCCAATTCTGAGTGTATCAGACCTGAGACATGAGAGGGGGAATGGAATTTTTGTTCAAAGACCCACGTGTTCCTCTTATGCCAAATGGCTTTAGCAGTGACTGCAAATTCAGTGATTTCTTGAGGAGATAGCCGAGCCATCATAGCTATCATAATATCTTCGAAGGAGCCTTCTGTGATGCTTAACTTTTGTATTCTTCTTGAGCTCGTGGACCAAACATCCTGGGCTACTCTACAAGACCAGAGGGTATGGGAAACCGATTCAGGTTCCAGGGTGCAGATTGGACAGAGAGGCTTCTCACTCACTTTCCTTTTATGCAGATTCAGTTTGGTGGCAAGGGATTATTTCACTACTCTCCACAGAAATGACTTGGTAGCTTGAGATACTTGAATACCCCACATTTTGTTCCAGAAACTCGAGCTGGAAATCTTTGTTGATGATTGTCCCATATGAACTTCTTTTAGGGAAACTAGGAGATGATATGCACTCCTTACAGAGAATTTCCCATTACTAGAACATCTCCAAGTCAGTGTGTCCAGACTTCTACATGGGCTTATAGGGATCTGCTTTATCAAGTTTGCCTCAGCAACTGTGAAGATTGCATGGATAAGAGATAGATCCCATTGCAATGTCTCAGGATTTATGAGTCCAGAAACTCGAGCTTCAGCATCTCGAATAGAAACCTGTGACTGCACTTTAAAGGTTGATGGACATGGGAGCCATTGGTCTTTCCATATTTTAATCTTACTACCATCCCCTATTCTCCATAATAAACCAGCCTTAAGAACAGGCCTTGCTTGGAGGATGCTTTTCCATACATAGGAGTCAGTAGGCCTTGATTTAACAGAGAGGAATTCGCCCTGTGGGAAGTATTTAGCTCCAAGCACCTGAGCAGCAAGGGATAGAGGGTTTTGAATGATCCTTCACCCTTGTTTAGCCAAGAGGGCTAGGTTGAATGATTCAAAGTCCCTAAAGCCCAAACCTCCTTCCTATTTTGGTTTCCCTAGAGCTTGCCATTTCAGCCAATGGATCTTGGAGCTATTGTTATTCTAACCCCACCAGAAGGACTGCAGCAATTGGTTGAGTTTTTTAAGGATGGTTTTTGGTAGTTTAAAGATCCCCATGTTATAGGTAGGTATTGATTGCATCACTGACTTAAGCAGAACCTCCTTCCCTGCTTGAGACAGAAAGTTGGTTTTCCAGTTGGCCATCTTGGCTTTTACTCTATCCAATATAGAGCTGAAAGCCTTGGTTTTGTTTCTGTCGACATATGAGGGTAGACCCAGGTACTTGTCAAAAGCTCCTGAAGCTTTAATTCCTGATTGCTGTAGTATAGCTTTCTAAACATTAGGCTTGGTATTGCTGCTGAAGAAAATTGAGGTTTTCTCTAGGTTCAATCTCTGGCCTGAGACTAATTCATAGGTGCTTAATACTTGCTGCAATCTGTCCCACTCCTCTAGATTGGATCTACAAAAAATCAAGCTGTCATCTGGAAAAAATAAATGGTTGATGTGCATGGAGCCTCGGGCAGCTGGAATACCTGAGATCAGACCTTGCATTTCAGCTTGGTTCAGGCTATAGCTAAGGAATTCTGAGCAGAGGATGAACAGGTAGGGAGATAAGGGATCTCCCTGCCTAATACCTCGAGTTGGGGCAAAGGATTCTTAAGGGACACCATTGACTAGAATAGAGTATGTGACAGTGGTAACACACTGCATCACTAGCTCGACCCATTCTCTTTTAAATCCCATCCTCAACATCACTTTGCTTAGAAAACCCCACTCTACCCGATCATATGCTTTACTCATATCAAGCTTGAGAGCCATGAATCCCTTTTTCTTCCCTTTCAACCTTGTTTGCATTGAATGCAGTAACGCATAGGCAACTATCACATTGTCTGAGATCAATCTTCCTGGAACAAAGGCGCTTTGAGTGGGAGATATAAGCTGAGGCAGGATGATCTTGAGCCTATTTGCTATAACTTTGGATATTATCTTATAGAAAACATTGCATAGGTTGATTGGCCTATAATCTGAAGCAGCTAAGGGAGCTTTCTTTTTTGGGATTAGGGAAATGAAGGTTTGGTTGATTTCTTTTAAACCCTTTCTGGTATTAAGGACCTCCAAAGCTGCTGCTGTTACCTCACTACCTATGGTGGTCCAATGCTGCTGGAAAAAGGCTGCTAGGAATCCATCTGGGCCAGGGGAACCTAGAGGATTCATTTCTTTAATTGCAGATTCCACTTCCTGTTCAGAGTGAGGACCTTTAAGGGTGTAATTCATTTCAGAGCTGACCACTGCAGTGAAGGAATTAAGGGCTTCCTCGATGTTATTTGGGCTAGAGGAAGCAAATAGCTTGCTGTAGTGATCTTGAAACTCCCTTACTATTTCCTGCTTGCATGAGCTCAAATTACCATCTGCCTTTCTGATCTGATTAATAGTATTCACCTGCCTTCTTTGTGAAGCACATTTGTGGAAGAAGTTAGTATTTTTGTCCCCCTCCTTAAGCCATCTTTGTTTGGCTCTTTGTCTCCACTTCATCTCTTCCTCTTCCAGATAACCATCCACCTCTCTCTGAAGCATTTTTATCTGATTACCAAATTGGCCCGTGTTAGCTTCCTGCAGCCTTCTAATCTTTTCTCTCTTTTGGGAAAGAATTCTTCTTTGGTTTCTAGCTACCTCCTTATTCCAGGCCTCAAGCTTGTCTCTGCATCTTTTCAGACCTTCTCTGGTAGATTCAATCTTTGAGATTTGTATATGTTTTTGCACCCAGACAGCTTTGATGATCTCAGTACATTCCTCTCTTCTACCCCATGCAGCCTCATACCTAAAGATCCTGTGCTTTGGAGCTTCTGGCTGGATAGAAGTAAAACATTTGATAAATAAAGGGTTATGATCTAAGCATTGTCCTGCCAGCACCTCAACTTGATTGAGTTCAAAGTGATTAAGCCACCCTTCATTGAATAAGGCTCTATCCAAACGGCATTTGGTGAAGTCTGATCCCTCTCTTCCATTGCACCATGTGAATTTTGGACCTCTAAACCCAATATCCATTAGACCACAATCTAGCAGAACCATTCTGAATTCCTCCATTTGCTTATGAGATCGAGTACTTGTGCCATAATGTTCATCCTGGAACACAACCTCATTAAAGTCACCCATACATAACCATGGATTTCTTATTTTTGAATGGATCAACCTAAGTAGGTCCCAACTCTCCTTTCTCTTTGCATTCACGGATTGTCCATAAAAACCAGTAATAAGCAACTTTTTGCTAGAGAATTTAGCAACCACTGAGATGGAAATGTGATGGTTGGAATAGGAGTCCAATTCAGCTTCTATTTCTTTTCTCCAAAGGATAGCTAAACCTCCACTTCTACCCACACTGTCTACAGAGAAACTATGATCAAACTGCAGCTTGTTACGAATTAGTTCAATCTTGTTCCTTCTACATTTGGTTTCACTGAGAAAAATTACATCCGGGCTCTTTTCCTTCACCATTGAGTGAAGCTCACGAACTGTCCGAGGGTTCCCAAGCCCTCGGCAGTTCCAAGCTAAGTGTTTCATGGTGATTGGCAGGGCTGGAGTCCAGCCTCTACCATCTGAGCTTGTTTAGTTCTCTTTCTGATCATGATGAATCCTTGTGTTTTTGTTGCAGGCCTTTTCCTTGGTTTTGGATCACTCGGCTCACTCATGACCTCATCAGATGGGCTTCTGTTATCCATAGGCCCCGACCCTCTGGCCCTTCTTTTCCATGTAGGTTTATAAACCTTACCAGTATTAACAGGTTTAAGAGACGAGTTCTGAGAAGGTAGACTTACCTGGGTCATGTCTCGAGTTGGGCTTAAAGTGCCTTGTTCTAGCTGATTCATGTTAAGGTCCTGGGTTGACAGGGACCCCTTAGAACACAGCAATTCCTTAGAAGCCGCCTCAACCAGGAGGTTGTTATCAGTACTTTCTGAGCCTACTGAATTAAGAGGGTCTAGTTGACCTTTACTGCTGTTGCTGCTGACTTTCCCGTGAACAGGACCTCTTAGTTGGTAATTGTCAGAACTCCCGAGATCAGCATGTTCGATATCAGCATTAGGTATGCCAGAACCTTTCTGTCCCATCCTATCTTCCTCGAACCTGTTTCTCTCATTTGTGTTTTGGCGCCAACTTCCCGAATTCTCAAGTTCACCTCCCTTCTTGCTGGAGCTTGGAAAGCTCCTCGACTGTGTATTGGCTCTCAACCAGGTGCCATATTGAGGCACCGTGTCTTCGTGCTTTGAGCTTCCTGCATGGAAAGCCTGACAAGCTGAGCCTGCATGCTTGATAACTCCACACTGAAAACAGAACATAGGGAGCCTCTCATATTTGAAACGTATCCAGTAACGTTTACCTCCCATGTTAATAAATCTCCCCCTGGTGAGGGGCTTACTAATATCCACCAAGACCCTGACTCTGAGCTGGTTACCCCATGCCATACCGTTTGCATCGACATCCACCGATAAGACTTTCCCCACTGCTGTTCCCATCCTTTCTCCCGTGCCTTTATTCATTCCAGCAAAAGGTAAGTCATGTAGCTGGATCCAGAAAGGTTCCTCCTTAAATTTAATTTCTTTTGGAGCTAAATAGCCTACACAGTCGAACAAGCACACCAAAGCCCTGTCAAAGGACCAGGGTCTTCCCGAGAGGATACGTTCCTTCACCATTGGATTCTGAAGTTCAATCAGAAACCTGTTGAAGCCAAGATTCTTGAAGGAAGATTGACCATCCACTTTCCAGGCCTTACTCATTGTCGATCGAAATGTACCTCTGTTCACTTCTTTCTCACCTATAATAAAAAGGGCCAAACAATTCTTACTTTTCTCTATAGATATTAGGACTTCCTCCTCTGGTATGAAGACTTCTTGTTTCTCTTCCTCCGTGAGACTTAATCCCTCATAGAGGTTTGATAACTCTTCTGCCATAATGTCACAGGGAAGCGAACTAAGACTAACTCCCAGTCGGACCTCTCTTCGAACAACGTCCAAGAGGAAATCTCTACGTTCAAAGAACTAGAGAGAGAAGCTCCACCTTTCCCGGAAAGCTCCTGATTAGTTAATAATATATGACATATTTTAAGTGCTTGGTATATGAACCTGCGTAAATGTGCTATATATACGAGTGATTGGGAATGAAAAGATCTAAGATGAAAAGTAATATTAATCTTCGAAAACTATCTCAAACTTTTAGTAGGTAGGTCACTAGACAACATAAAATAAAGGAAAATGCTTAGACACTCCTACAACGGATACAATTCCACACAAAGAAACTCTATCACCAATGGCTCCTATTTCACAAAAGGAAAACTCTACACCCAAGGGCTACATTCACTAGAATGGAAATCACATCCACCGAATCCTCTTAATTTACTTTTTCAAACTTTGTAACTTAAGGGCTCTCAATAGACTCTCACAGTGTGTAAGAATTTTTCACAAACACCTCCTGTTCAATTGTCTTTATGGTAAATTTTGCTATGGTTGACGTGGCAGGCGATTTTGCTCTGCTAGGGTTTACGTGCATTTTTGCATAGCTGCTGCGGGGGGCACTGGTGGCTCCATGACGGCGGCTAACTCTCGATCATTCGTAGATCTCCTATCTGTAGCCCCTCACCCGATCCCTGATGTGCTTCTGCCATCAAGGGCTCCTAAAACTAGGGATGGTGAATTGTATTTCTTGTTTTCAAAGGAGGAAATCTTGAAGACTGTGAAACCGTTTCGATTCTCGTTGGTGTTGAAGTTCCTTAGACAGAGATCATCCCTGGACGCGATCAGATTATTTATTAAAAATAGATGGGGCTTATCTAGTATTGTAGTGGTTTTAGCCACGAGAAAGCCGCGTAATGGTTTTGTCCGATTAACGTCAAAGGAGGATTTCAATAAGGCTTTTTCTAGGGAAGTTTGAGACATTGAGGGAGTGGCGTATCGACCGTTTCACTGGACCCCTGAGTTTTCTGAAGAGGAGGAGCCGTCGGTGGTTCCAGTCTGGAATTTCCTTCCAGGGTTGGGTCCAAATTTCTACCATCCTTCAGTCCTGAAAAGCCTCACAGCACCAATTGGGAAGTATATACGGAGTGATAACTCTACGCAATGTGCTATGAGAATAGATGGGGCAAGGGTATGTTTAGAACTTGATGCTGCTAAATCGCCTCTATTATCATTCTGGATTGGTGCACCATCTTGTCCTCCGAGTCGTATGCAGGAGCTGGTGTATGAAACAATGCCTGCATTCTGCACCAAATGTAAAATCCAAGGGCATAATTTGAAGACTTGCAAGAAAGGTAGTTTAAGGAAGGAGAAAGAGAAGCAACCTGTTCGACTTGAGTATAAGGAAGTGCCGAAACAGTTAAAAGCTTTGGATTCTTTGGGTTCAAAACTAGAGTTAAAAGACGTGGTGGATATGGGCACAAAAATGAAGATTTCAAATGCGTTGGTGCTGGTTAGTGTTGATCAGCCTATAGTTGATAAGGAAGGTGAGGAAGTGGCTACTTTATAGTCGGTGGATTTGCATGGAATCGGTTTTGGGGACATGGCAAAGGATGTGGAGTTGCACGTCCATACGGAAGTGGTATCCTCTGTTCTTGAGGAGATGGTTCCAGTGGTTTCTGAGGTGGTGGTAGTGCCGAGCTCTGGTTATGTGGAGTGGCTTTGAGAGCAGTGGATTTTAGTGTGGTTTTTGAAGAGGCTTCAATGGTTCCTACAGAGGTGGTACCCTTTACAACGCTTGACGAGGTGGGTTCCTCTGTCCCTACAGAGGTTAACGTACATGGTTTAGAAGAAGTTCTGAGATCGAATCTTGTGGAAGTGGCTCAGAAGTCTCTTGTTTCCATCGTGGTGAATTATTCAGAAGATATACAAGGTGGACTGTTTGTAGGGCATGTTCTCTGAGTGAGTGTTGAATGGGGATGGCAGTGATATGGCTGATCAGTTGGCCGGTTTATCTAATACGGAGATAGTGGAAGGAAAATGGTACCGACTAAGGATGTATTCTCTGACTCTAAAATGCCTGATGAAGTGAAGAAAAAGGGTGAGGATATAGCCACGAAAGCTCGCAGCAGTAAACGGGTTATTACCCGATCATCTAAATTGAATTTATGATTAGTTCAATTTTGTATTGGAATGTTAGGGGGTTAAGATCTTCTCGGAGCAAGTTGAAAAGCTTATGCAAGTGTATAAACCGAAAGTTGTTGCGATAGCGGAGCCTGTTTTACGGGATGAACAATTGGATAACGTTAAGAAGGTGCTAGGATTTGATTATGGGTTTTCGAATGGTGCTTGGGATGGTAAATTGTGGATCTTGTGGATAAATGAAGTTAATGTGAGTATGTTAAGCTATGGAACTCAACAAATTTCTATTCTTGTGACTGATGGTATGATGAACTGTAAAATCTGATTTGTTTATGCTAAATGCTCTTATGAGCAACGGTGTGAGCTGTGGGCAAACCTTGCCAGGGAGAGTAACTCAACTGATCCATGGTTAGTAATAGGAAATTTTAAGATTATTGCTTCTGATGGGGAGCGACGTGGTGGTCGGCCACGACCTGTGGTGGCTATGGAAGAGTTAATTCTTGGATCCGCACTTGCGGATTACTAGAATTAAAATTCTTGGGTAAGAGTTTCTCATGGTGCAATGGGCATGCCGGTCGTTCTCGAAATTGGGCTCGGTTGGATCGTTCTTTCGCAGATCAGAATTTTTTTGATGCATTTCTGAATTCAGTTATGAGATATTTGCCTCGTACCTTATTAGACCATGCCCCTATGGTCATTTCTCTGGTGAAGAATGTTGAAGTGAATGGGCCGTCACCATTCCCTTTTCAGCAAATGTGGATGGATCATGTTGATTTTACTAGATGTGTGCGAGAGGCTTGGGAACAATCTGATGTCAGCAGTGGACTCATGAAACTTGCGGCAAAATTAAAAATGGTGAAAGTAGCTTTAAAAGGATGGAATAAGTCAGTTTTTGGATGGACGAGTGGGTACATTCAGAAGTTGGAGAATCGTATTGAGCGGCTGGAAGATAAGTTGCAGATGCGGTATGATGAAGAGGTGGAGCTTGACCTGTTCACTTCAAAAATGGAGTTGGATACCTGGATTCATCGTGAAGAAGTTCGGTTAGCTCAGTGTGCTAAAGTTAGATGGTGGAGACATGGTGATAAAAATTCTTGTTATTTTCATGCTATTCTTAATAAACGGAAGCAGGCAAGGATCATGGAGATGAGTCTTCCGAATGGGACCACATTAAAGTCACCTCAAGAAATTCATGATGGTGCCGTGCTATATTTCATGGAATTCTCGGGGTAATCTACAATTGTGGTGTTACCAGACTTGGGTGATTTAGTGTCTAATGTGATTTCGGATGAAGATAATTTGAGACTTTGTTCATTGCCCACAGAAGAAGAGGTGAAATAAGCAGTCTTCAGTATTCCCATAGAGAGTAGTTCGGGGCCTAATGGTTTCGGGTTAGGATTCTACCGTGCATGTTGGGATATTGTAAGTTCGGAGGTGGTGGAGGCGGTAAGGGAATTTTTTTTAGGGGGTTCCTCTTCCCAGATTCTATACTACTTCTTTTGCAGTGCTTATTCCAAAAGTGGCTCAGTCGACGGGATTTGACAAGTTTCGACCTATCAGCTTATGTTCCGTGTTTTACAAAATCTACACTAAGGTCTTGGTGGCGAGGCTTGCCCCTTTATTGTCCTCTTTGATCTCCTCCGAGCAATGTGCATTTATTCCAGGTAGGAGTATCTTCGATAATGTTAGCCTTACGTAAGAAATGGTGCATTCTCTTAATAAGAAGACTATGGGTGGTAATGTTATTTTGAAACTTGATATGGTTAAGGCATATGATAGGGTGGAGTGGGAGTTTCTTTTGCATGTGTTGGCAGTTTTTGGTTCTCTCCTTCTGTTAGTGCATTGATCAGGAATTGTATTGCTTCGCCTTGGTATTCAATCATGATGAATGGCACGTCTCGGGATTTTTTTCAAGGAGGTTGTGGTTTGCATTAGGGTGATCCGTTATCGCCATATCTTTTTATCATTATGGAAGAAGTGTTTTCTCGCTTACTAAAGAAGAATTTTTTGTGTGGAAATATTAAAAAATTCTCTCACCCAAGAGGTGCGCCTCTTGTTTCTCACCTTCTTTATACGGATGATGTAGTTATTCTCTCTAGTGGAGGGAAGAATTCGATGAGAGAATTGATGAAGGTTATTGAGACTTACGAGTCTTGGTCTAGGCAGCGAGTAAGGAGAAAACGGCCATGTATTTTGCTAAGCATTTTTCAACAGGGCAGAAGAGGGAGCTAATCAATATCATTGGTTTTATCGAACGTACTTTTCCATTTACTTATCTTGGTGCACCTATTTTCAATGGGAGGTTGACTAATTTACATTTAGAACCTATTTTCAATCGGGTGAGGAATAAACTTGGGGGTTGGGTTCTAATAATCTTGTTGAGCTGAAGGCCTTGTTAATAGCGTTGAAATATTGTCTTGCTTGGGTCTTCATTAGGTGGATATTGAGTCTGATTCCTTGGTTTGTGTATCTTGGGTTCAGAAGAAGCCTTGTGAAGTGTGGTATTTAGAAGATTTCTGGGAGGAGGCTATGAGATTGTTCGAAGGTGGGGATTTTGTTATTAATCATATTTATCGAGAAGGAAATGCGCCGGTTGATTATTTAGCTAAAATGGGAGCTCAAGGTTCGACCTATGTTTGGAGATCTCTTTTGCATGTTCCAAAACACCTTAAAGGATTGATTCTCAAGGATAAATTGTCCTTACCTTATCTGAGAGGTTATTGAGTTGATGCTTTTCTTTTGAGTTCCGGTTTTTTGGATTTGTTTTGGTGAGGATGTTCTTTTTCGGCATGTTGCGTGCTGTTTAATCCTTTTATGCTTGTTATGTAACTAAGGTATTCCTCAGCTATAAGTAAGAGTTTTTCTTAATAAATCTGGGAAGGGGTCACTCTTGGACATGTGGCCCCAACTCTTTTTTTTTTTTTTTTAAATTGTCCTTGTGGTAATTAGAGCCTTGTGCGAGCAAGAGAGCCTTACTGCCATGGCATCAATCTCACTTTCTATCAACAATTTCGTGACCTTATGGTTGAACCAGGGGAATTACCCCTTATGGTGGGAGCAGGTCGTGGTCTTGGCTGAGAGCCAAGACCTCATGGGACACCTCACAGACGCTGCCTCCCCTCCACCATATGATCTCATCCCCAATGAAGCCACAACAACCAGTCACAAAGAACTGAGTTCTACATACCTGAGATGGAGGAAATCTGAACGACTACTTCGTGGATGGATTATCGGTACCCTCTCCGAGCAGTCTCTTGGCTTGGTGGTTAGGCTTGAGACTTCATATCAAGTTTGGCATGCCTTTCAAGAAGCCTATGCCCAAGAATCCCAAGAAAGGGATTTCCAGCTTACTCAACAATTGACATACATGAGGAAGGAAGCCACGACGTCACTGCAAGATCACCTCCAAAGCTTCAAGACTATGTGCGACCACCTAGCTGCAATCTGATGTCCCGTGAGTGACAATATGAAGGTTGTTTCCCTCCTCAACAGCTTGGGTCCAAAGTATGAACCCTTCACCACCTCCCTGCTCAAGCCGCTGATGCCTTCCTACGCCGAGCTGGTGTCGCTGCTACAAGGATACGAGATGCGGACTCAACTTCATGAATCCTTCAACACACAGGCATACGCTTTCTATGGGAACAAAACTAGACACGGGAACAAGGGCAAACAACACCCGTTCTCCTCCAGAGGACATGGCTTCTCCCAAGCCAATCACACGTCCCATCCTAATGTCTCCTCTAGTGGGACCCACAATTCTGTTGTCTCCGATAGCACAGCTCTTCACACCACTCGGAGACTTGTTAAATTTGCAGAAAAAATGCACACATGACGTTAAATGTTGGCACCAGTTCGATTAGGATCTCCAATCCGATGATATTTCACAAGCATTGACTTTTATGACTCTTGAACATGACACTCATGATGCGGAATGGATTGCAAACACAAGTGCTTTTGCCTACATGTCAAATAATTCAGGTATGCTTCTCAATCTTGGTAGTGACGCGTTTCTAATTGGTGATCGTAGTGGAGACTCTATGGTTAAGAACATTCGCATTCGATATCCTAAATGTTATTTTCCCTTATAATTTGGAGGAATGTTTAGGGTTTTCACCCCAAACGCTTCTCCATTCTAATCCCTAAAATAGGGTGGTAGAATTCGACTGCTACAGTGGATCTCCATATTTGGAGATCCATTGTACATCCCGAATTGTTCTTTTCATTGGCTGCTGTTTGTTGCTCTCGCATCTCCATCGGTTCATCATTGTAAGTATCCCTATCCCCTCTCACTTTCCTCCATTGCTAGATTCCCCCATTTTCATTCGCACCCACTGACGATTCGGCTTCATGTAGTTTTGGAATTTCATCCATTCGGGATCCTCCATGGCTGTTTGCATTGAGCTTTTCTATCCCATTTCATTGAGAATAAGGTTCCTCAATGGCTGGATTTTCATATCCAACGTTTTGACAAAAAACCCAAGATTTCCTTCGAGTTTTCAGATCTCCTTCAAATAAATGTTTTTCTCGAATTTTTGTTGCAATGTATTTTCTCCATTGTTGTAATAATCATTTTCTATGCTTAGATTTGGGGCTATTTTTCACTACTTTGTGAATTACAATTTAGGGGGGAAAACCCTAGATTTTTCTGAGCAATTTTTTCCTCCATGTGCTTAGATTGCTATTTTCTATACTTAGATTTGGAGCTATTTTCCACTGATCTATATATTGCAAATTATGAAAACAAAACCCTAGATATTTTCACCTACTATTGGATTGATCTGTGCTGGTCAATTGCTCTATGATGTTCAATTGGTCTGTGTTGTTTCATTGCTCTGTGCTATTGGATTGAGACCATGCTATTTCTTTGCTCTATGCAGTTTCATTGCTTTGTGCTATTTCATTGCTCTGTGCTATGAATTGTTATGTGCAATTTCATTGCTCTGTGAAGTTTCATTGCTCTGTGCTGTTTCATTGCTCTGTGCCGTTTCATTGGTTTGTGTTGTTCCATTACGACCATGCTGTTTCATTGTTCTGTGCAGTTTCATTGGTCTGTGTTGTTCCATTTCTTTGTGTTGTTTCATTGCGAACTTGCTGTTTCATTGCTCTGTGCTCTTTCGTTGCTTTGTGCTGTTCCATTGCGACCATGTTTTGTTATTATTGCTCTGTACAGTTTCATTACTCTGTGTTGTTCCATTGTTCTATGCTATTTCATTGTTCTCTGTTTCATTGCTCTGTGTTGTGAATTGCAATTGATGGTTTGGGGTGAAAACCCTAAACTTTCCCACAAATTATAAGAGAAAATGACATTTGTGGCACCGAATACAAATGGATATGACTTACTTTAGTTATGCCTTACTTAAATTCATGCAATTTAACATGAATATTAAATTCATGTGTAAAGCCCCAGTCCCGGAGGTCCGGAAAGTTAGCTCCTAATACTGAATATCCTCTCCAATAACACAATTATATAATAAATATCTATGTCCCTCCGCCGAAACACTAAAGAAAATTCTCAATAAAATAAATTAAAAACTCCCAAAAGACTCAAAAATATCCTTAACTTAATACATCAAAATAACAAAAAATAATCAATTTACTAACTATGACTCTCAAATAAGTACTTGTACCCTCGGACACTTGTTTCTCTACGATCATCACACCTTGCTAAAACTTCTTACTCTTATTCTCCAACTGAACCATCAAAATTTATTTGAAAAATAATGTGGAGATAAGGGATGAGTTATCAACAACTCAATAAGTAGAGAACATATACTAGTATGCAAACATAAGCATTTACATAGTTAAGAATATAGAACAAAACACTTTTTATTTTCAGAATTCGGAATCAGAACATGTATCAAAACTATTAGAGTGAAAGTTAAAAAATATTTATAATCAAAATCCAATTGTTCATATTCAAAACCCTTTGACATAACATAACTGATCATCTTCTTCTTATTATATCAGAACATAGACCATATTTAACCCATATGGTAGGGTTGTACATTTTGTAGAAAGCCAACCGAAACATAAATCACCATGACACCAAAGCGATTGTACTTAGAACAAAAAACCACTATTATATCCCGTGGCAAGGATAGAAGTCATTATTATATCCCGTGACAAGGTCATATGTCACTATTGTATCCCGTGACAGGGTCATAGGTCACTATTATATCCCGTGACAGGGCCACATAACAGAACAAAACAGAATCAGAGTCAGAACAGAATCAGAAAGTCATGCCAAAAGTTTTTCAGATGTACATCATATCAAAACAGAGTACTGAAATTCAGATCATTTCACAATTTCCAAAACAAATTCAGAACATCTTCACGTCATATGCAAAAATTATCAAATTTTCATATTCGCTCATTTTTCCCAATGCAATAACCGAATGCAAAAAATAAGCACATGTCTAGACCAGTCATGCCAGAAAATATTTTATTCTTATACAGATCTCATGAGTGATGCAAAACAAATAACTGAGGTCGTTTCAAATTTATTTTCATAATAAAAAATGCATTTTTCAAAAATCAACCTCAGCCCATTTTATTTTTTATGTAAAGTCTAGCATAGGAACCTGCTTACCTGGACTCTTAGCTTTTTAGAATTTATTTCCACAATAGTGACGAACGAAAATCAATCATTACCAAAAATAGTCACGTAAGTTCCGTAAATTTTCAATCGAACACGTATTTTGATACTTAAAACTTGAAATACTAAAGTAACATATCTTACCTAAATGTCTAAAATTCTCTAAACCCTAAAATATCATTACTTCCCAAAATTCATCCATATCGTTTAACTCTTCCAACTAATATATTAATTCTAAAAAAATATTTAATGTTGTACAAATCTTCTGGGAACCAACTGAGGCCCACCGTAACATCAGACCCCACTCAAATCTAAATTCAAATAGTTCTTCTGAGTGCAAGCGACATTGCGTACCGATTGTGTACCGACCGTCTACGTGTAAAGCTTTGTCAGATATATTTAAAAAAAAAACAAGACAATAAGAGAAGAGAAGAGAAGAGACAATCCAGGGAATAGAAGAACATCTTCATACAAAGCAAAACAACGCAGCCTGCATTCATCTCCCCCAAATCTCAACGCATCCTCAACACATTATCAGTCTACTGTGTTTGGTGCTATAATAGATCGAGCATCATAATTAATGGCTGGAGATGACCTCAAAGGCTGGAGCCTGGTTCCTTCTGATGTGGTCTTGGTTTCGTTGACTTGGGTCTATTGAATATGTCACTTCTTCCTCCAGCACAATGATGGCTAAGCAAGCTCCACCATTTTATCCAACTATCCAGAAGATTCTGGAGTCACGTAGAGCATACTTGAAGACACCTTTATGGCTGTGCTGTATTGTTTTTGATTGGTTGTATTATAGTGCTCAGGAAATATTCTAACAAACTTTGCCATACCACTTGTACAACAACGCACATCAGCTACTTGACACTATGCGCATACCAATTTTGTTATGGCTCTGCATGTCCATAAATACTCTTTTGTAAATTCATATTATACAATGAGAATAGAACATTTCCAGAATACATTTTCTTCCTTCTTTCTCAAATCCTATCAGGGTCTACTATAGAGTTGACATACGGTGGTTTTAATAGTGGTGGACGATCGTGCAGAGTGGAGCTTCACGGTGTGGGAGAGAACGGTTAGGGTGCCCAATTTCGGAGTCTTAAAATAGAGGAGTTTGTGTCTTGCAGTGGCTGGTTGTTAACACAGTGACTGAACTTGGGAGGAGCTGGAGAGAGAGAGAGATACCGGTGGTAGCAGCTGTGTTCGTGGGGAAGAGGCGCAATGAAGGCATGCAGAGGGGCTCAAACCAGAGAAGAGAGAACACACGCACGTGGAGGGCTCAAACCAGAGAAGAGAGAGGGAACAAAGAGAAGAGAGAGGGCACCACTGTACCTTGCGTGTTGTCAAAACTTTTCGTTTAACTTCAGATCCCACCCAAACCTTCAGCTCCTTCAAATAAAATCGAAACGGTTCGTTTCATTAAATCTCCACCTCAACACTTCGGTGCACTTTGGTACGCAATATCGCTTGAGTTAAGAGTTAAACCCTCACGCTTAATACTCTGGGGGCAAAAATGTAATATTAACTAAAACTAGTCTTCCCTACCATCTCTACGTAAGGAGCTTTATGGCAAGAAATATAACCCAGGGGGATATGCACTAGACCAGGGTACTTGTGCAACATAGACTCACCGTGAGAGAAACTGCGATGTGGTTGAGATACGGGCGGGACTGGGCGGCTGTGCACTGAGAGAGAGAGAGTGATGAGAGAGAGAACACGGTGAAAGAAAAGGGACGGCGAGGCAGTGGGAAATGTTCGGCGATGGCTTACCGTGAGGAAAATGGTGGACCTGGGGTGTACCACCGACGTTTTCTGGGGCTCTTCTGATCACACCTTTGATACCTGGGTTGAGGACTAGGTTGTCTTTGCTCTGTTTCGGGGAGCTAAAACAGGGGACACTGGGGATGATCAGTGTGGGGTCTGGTGGTGCAGGGTAGTGCTGCGGTGGCTGAGCAGTGGGCTATCACGGTGGTTTTCACGTTTGCAATGGCTGTGGGCGGTTCCTACGGCAGCGTTGCTTCCAGTGGAGATTTGCAGTGGCGTGGGTCATGCACGATGGTAGTTGGCTACAGCTGCTATGGTGGTGGCATTTACGATGGAGGGAGTCTGGCTCACAGTTGATCTACTCCGAGGATGGTGCAGAGACGACTTGTGGGGCAAAAACGTACGGGTTGGTTAAGGCTTCGTGTGGGCTGGTTGTGGATCGATGAGGTGAGCTGGCTTTTGGCTTCCGTGGTTAGTGCACGGCAGTTTTCGAAACGTGAAAGCGGCAGCATGTTTGTGAGGTTATACGTGTATATATATAGGAAAAATGATAAAACCCTAGAGAAGGAAGGAAAGGGAGACGTGCATGCTGATGGAGTGAATAAAACAGGCGTGAAACGTGTAGAACGTGGAGGTTGAAACAAGATATCAAGGGCTTGGGCTTTTGAGCCCATTCCAAGCATTTGGGCCTCGCATATTCCTTAAAAGAAATATATTTGTTTCATAAAAATTCCTCAGCCCATACCTAGATTCCATTGAAAATAAAAATATTTAATGATTTTAACTAACATGTAAAGTCCTAAAAATTTGATATCTACTAAAATAAAATCTTAAGCCCGTACTCTTTTTCAAAAAAATTTACTCATAATCCCAAATGGGCTTTTCATACCTATAAACCCAAAAATTTTAGAAAGTGGCTTGATACTCGACCCAGGTGTTACATCATGCCTTACTTTAGTTACCGCTGGAGAGAAGAAAAAAAATATTACCATTGGAGAAAAGACCAACAAAATGTTACCGTGGGGAAAAGGACCAACAAAATGTTACCGTTGGCAAAAGGCTAAAAATAATTAAACATTGGATGAAGGACAAAATTTTTTACCGTTACACAATACAAATAAAATATTACCGTTATATATACGGAAAAAATATATTAAAAAATATCACCACGTTGGAAATCGCACATATTTAAGAAAAAATTATTATTCATAATACTGTATTAATTTTAAAAGTATTATTGTATCCGGATAAAAATTGTATAAAGTGTTTACAAAATATGGTAGAATGTATTTTTGAAAACAAGAGAAAAAAGAAAAAAGAGTTAGTAGTTAAGAATGGAAATGGAAGTGAGAAAAAAATAATAAAGAAGGAATAGAAAAAAGTTATTTTAATAGAATAGAGAAAATATAGAGAATGAGGTGTAGGAAGTTTTTTAAAGATAGGTAAGATTTAAGATAAAATTTTAGGAATGGTGTATTTTAGTTAAAATTTAGGAAATTTTATAGGGAACCGGATGTGGATGCTCTAAATTAAAAGATATTTTACTTGTTCTTGATTTGGAATTTTTTTTTTTTTTTTTATCAATTAGCCAATTACAACTGATTATCCTTACAATTGTGAATTTTACGGTGTTCGTTTCTCTATTAAGGAAAGGGCGAATGATTGCACATTGTTGAACGGATGACGAAAGGGTAACTTTTATGTACTGTCCCTACCACTTGAAGCACACTTCTCCACTTGATTTCGAACTGTTTCTAAAGAAGTGTGGCATCAACGGTTGAGACATCCCAAGCATGTACACTTAGTGTTCTTCGTTCTCAAGGCTTTATTTCTATTCTCAACAAAAAAAAAAAGGAAGAAAAAACAACTCTTTCTGAGAGTTGTCAGTTAGACAAAATGTGCAAATTTCAATTTTTACCCTCTTCTACTATTGGTTTAAATATATTCAATAAAGTTTATTGTGATTTATGGGGACCCGCCCTAGTTTTATCTGTTGAAAAATTTCAATATTATGCATGTCTTGTTGATGTTTTTTCTAAATATATGTAGTTTATTCCTTTACGAAAAAAAAACTGATTTTTTAATGTCTTTATTTTATTTGAAAAATTTGTTGAACGTCAATTCAACGAAAATATTAAAATCTTTCAAACCGATGGTGGTGGTGAGTTCACCAACACCCAACTCAATCTTCACCTTCAAACCAATGGTGGTGGTGAGTTCATTAACATATGTAGATGATATTCTTCTCACTGGTTCAAACTCCTCACATCTTAATGCCTTCAATAGTTTGCAATGAAAGATCTAGTTCTCATACACTATTTTTTAAGCATTCAAGTCACCCGCAACTCCCAAGTGTAATTTTATCTCAATCTAAGTATGCTCTTGAGATGTGATTATTAGTGAATTTGTATTTTTTCTTAATGATTAAGGGTGTCTAAAAAATACTTTAAAAAAATCATTTACATTAGTGTGCATATTTGAGAAGCACATTTGGTGCCGCCTAACATTATCCTAAAATAAAATAACAATATCTTAATAGGATTGGCCAGTCAACTCTAATCTAGATGGGACCAATAAGCTGATTGCTAATTTTATAAATATTATAGGTGGAAAAAGTTGGCACATTCTTTTAAGAAAAATACCACTTTGCCTACTCAATTTGTTCCTTCATTTTGACACCACATGTATTTTTTTTTATTTTTTTCTTTACTTAATAATTAAGGAAGTGACTATTAGTAGATTGATAATTTTTTTTTTATATTTTTTAAAAATGTTTTAAAATGATAAAAGAATATCAATAAAAAAATTGAAAAAAAATAAAAAGGTGATTTTGGCCTAGTGGTAAGTTGCAGTGGCAGAGTAGCACCACTCTTCTTTTAATACGCCTGAATGGCCATGAGATTTGGACGATCTCTCCAAGTGGTAGTTCGAATAGTGACTGCAAAGCCTCTTAAAATTAAAATTAGGAGGGATGCTAAAAATCATCTCACACAGTACATTTTATATATTTTAGAGTTAATTTTGTTTTATTTTTACTAAACTAATTAAGTTGTTCTACTCATCATTCATACATCACATACTTTTTATGAAAAAAAGAAAATAAAATAAAATAAAAGAGATATGGTGTGTGGTGTATGGAATGATAAGAATAATTATTATAAAATTAAAATTTATAAAAGTTTAGGGCTCATATTTTAGGATTTATTGATTTAGTTTATTGTAGAGTAATTAATGAAATCACGATGTGGTGATGTGTGATTGGAGAGCATAAAAACCATTTTTACAGATAAAAGATTGAGATCATAGGGGTTGAAAAAAAGAAGAAACCCAAATGAATTGTAAATGATATATGGTAGATTTTTATAAAATTTTAAAACCTTGCTTATGTATGTAATATTAGAAATATATTATAAACTCTTTTACATACACATATATTTACAAGGGTGGTCGATATTCATGTAATATTAGAAATTTGTGGAAAAAAGGTAAAGGAACACTACTAAGGTCGGTCGATGTTAACCCAAGGGAAATTTTACCAGAATTACATTTGGAATTGCTTAGCTAATCTCTTTTATACCGCTTGAACATTGAAGAGTTCCATCTCACACTTGTGCATTCCTAAATTAACGTCTTGTCCAATCACTAGCATTAAGAATTGATGAAGCCTCAATATATACATGAATTGCATCCATTTAAAAAACTTGGCCTGGAGTACTAATCCACCTCACATATTTTAATTCCTTACTATGCCTTAGAAATGAATAGGTACAACATTATGCTGACCCATTTCCAAATAACAATGAAGAATATGCGTAATTTGAAATTTTAAACCATGAGGATTATATATTTCATGATCATGATGTTGAGATAGAAGGTGCGCCCCGCACTCTTTCACCTTCACACTCGAGTTACTCGTTTTAACTGATGCTCCAATGTAGCTCCATCTATCTAAATTATTTGACTGCTCCAAAAACCACTTGGCTGGTAGATACACCCAAAACCCAATTGGCCCTACAAAAGGGTCTTTAAGGGTTCTTTTAGAGGACCTTCATTAGTCTCAAAATGATAAATAAACTCAACAAATTGGCTTTGATCAAGATGACTGCCCTTGAAAATCCTTGGAATTGAATTCTCTACCTCATCAACTTCATAAGTAGTAAAATGAACATATCCCTCCCACTTACTATTATTATCTAAGTTTGTATGGATTTGAAGTGTTACATGAGAACCAGAACTTCTCATGTTGTACCACCCTGAAATTTCAGCTCCCGAGTAAGAGCCATACAATACCTTGGGATTAAAACAATTATTTTCCTGCATGTGAAGTAAAAACAAAAAACATAAAGATGTTAATTGGAGTGTGTGTATATATATATATATAAATATTAAATAACCACTCCCACAAAACATCTTATGAAGAGATCAAAGAGACTCACAAGGTCATAACCTTTTGTCTGCAAATTACTTTCTTCATGATTTAAGCTTCTAATGTAGTAGATTTTGTCATCCAAACCAAAATAGAAGGCCGCAATAGAGTCATTATTGGTAATAAACATTTCTTGCCTAGAGCAAGCATCATTTGAGCGAAACTCTGGCACTACGAAAAACTTAGTGAATTTGATAGCAGTTCCACCTTTATACAAATGTTCCAGATACCCCTCACCATTCATGTCTTGAATTCCACCAAGTGCTAGGCAATCAGATACATCCAGAATTTTAAGAGATGACAAACTACAAATCAAGCTCGAAAAATTTGAGAGCTTTTTGCAGTTATGTAAAGACAATATTGAAAGGCCGCATAGATTCTTAAATGATGGGGGTAGTTCCTTTATGGCAGTACCATCCAAATAAAGTAACCACAATGAAGTCATGTTTCCTATCTGGGAACTTCTCAAATCTTGAACAATCAGAAAGATAAAAATGTTCAAGAGACTCCAAGCTAATCTCATTTGGAAAGCTTTTAAGGCGTTTGCAAGCATGTAGATTCAATCGTCTAAGCTGTTTGAGAACACCAATAGATTTGTGGACTTTAGATAAACTTGTACAACCTTCAAGGTCTAGTGTCTCAAGACTTGGGACTCCAGGGAAGTCTGGTGTCTCCAACAAGTTTTGAGAGCCGCAAAGGTCAAAGCGTTTCAAACTCCCAAAAATCTGTTATAAAAACAATAAATATTGAACAAAAAAAAAGCATTAATAAGCTTAGTGTGGCGCCCCCAACTTCCATGTACGGACACACACGGAAATCGAGACACCCGGGATGATGACAACACGGTCACGCACCCCATCGACATGTGCTGAGTGTGTGCAATGCAACACGTGTACAATAAAATACGCAGCGGAACGGTAAAGTCAAATAACTAAGTACCAGAGTTTAATACAATATCAGAGTACTGAAAAT
>QEOT01124090.1:79918-147980 GCA_003123785.1 Pterocarya stenoptera
TTAAACTCCAACAATAACATACTTTAAAATAAAAGGCAATTAAATTGCATAACACTAATTAAAATAAATTAAACGCAGTGAAATGCTTTAAATAAAACAACAATAATTTTAAAACCCATAAACGAACCAATTTAAATCAAAGATCAATTTAAATCTGAAATAATAATTAATAAGGAGAAAGCCCAATAAAAAAAATATTATAAAATAATAATTTTAAAACTTCCAAAATACTAAAACTAGAGAATCAATCATTAAATTAATTAAAATAATCCTTCATTAAAAAAAAAAAACACTAAAATACGGGGTGTTACACTTAGTACCATTAGTAGAAAGAAGAACAAGAAGAAAAATCCTTACACTAATTCCCTTCCACAGTTGCTTGATGTGACTGCATGGAAATCTAAGTTCAATAAGATTGTCTGCTTGAAAGTTGTTTGACAAGGATTTTGAAGGATATTCAGACCATTCTAGCACCCGTAACCCATGTATTGGCATGAATTTTAAAAGGTCGCCACTGTGCCAATGCAGATTCAATAACTTATCACAGAGATTAGAAAAACTCATGTTGACAAAACTTGTGTTGCGAATTGTAAGAATTCTCAACTTCTTCATATTGGAGAACGCTCTAACACGGAATCGTTCCTCATTTTGATTAGGTAAGCTTAGCACTATGCCTTCAGTCACTCAGTTCCTTAAAAACCAAGAACAATAAAATTGTGTGAGAAATATTTGCAAAAAGCTTAACAATTAGAATGAAAATACACTATACATTTATATCTGGATTAATCCACTTACAGTATTATTCTTCAACACGTGAAGGACATCCTTATAATGCCACAATCTACTATGCCGGCCAGGCTCTTCAGGGAATTCATCATAAATGATTCTTGACCCATGTTTTGTAGCAAATCATGCATGCTCAACCTTTTAGATGAGATGGTTATAAGACATTTCTCCATGAGAATATCAATATTGAGGTATGGGTAGTAACCAAAACTTTCTAATATATCCATTAAAATGTTATCTAAGACCTTTCCTTTGAAAAAACAAGCAATATCTAAAAACAGTTTCTTTTGCAAATCCTCCAATCCATCAAAACCTACTTGAAGTACATATGAAATTCCTTTATTAGGATTTGCTTTCAGTTGATCCCAAGCACCTTTCTATGCATTTGTTCCTCTACCAAACAAGGAGGACCCTAAAACTTTGAGAGCTAAAGGAAGGCCTTGAGCATATTTCACAAAGCCTTTGGATAAATCCACATAATTTTCTTCAGGGTGGGGTTTCTTGAAAGCTGCCAAACTAAAGAGCTGTAATGCTTCATCATTATTCAACTCATTAACCTTATAGATATCATTCACTCCATGTCTTTTCAATAAATGGTTATCTCTACTTGTTAAAATGATTCTACTCCCCTAACCAAACCAATCATGGCTCCCTGCTAATGCTGTTAGATGTTCTTCTCTGTCCACATCATCAAGAACTAAAAAGACTTTTTTATAACATGGTCTATTCTGTATCATATTCATTCCCTCACGATCGTCCCATATATTTATTTCCCTTTCCATGAAGATCTTAGAAATAAGTTATTTTTGTAAAGAAACTAAACCACAATTTCTAGATTTTTTAACATGGCATGTTGATTAAGCATTTTAGTTTATCTTAAAATGCAAACTATGTATTTTAACGAGGCATATTACGTGATTAGTTTTGATACAGCAAGAGGGTAACACGTCAACCAATTTGAAGTTTGAACGGGATCATTATGTTGCATGGTGATCTTAATTTCAACGAATTAATTAGAAGAAAAAGAGACCCAAGAAAATTTGAAAGAGACTCTGAGAATCGATGAACCTTGGTCTTGGGATGTGGTTTTTTTTTTCCTAATTTCTGGTAGCTGTTATAAGTTTATTTCCACTTTCCATTATCTTGTATAGGGTGTTACATCCACCCCGCCGCCACTAGCTAATCCCAAGTCATCCCCTCCATTCTTAGATCGTCCAAGCCTCCTCTACTTGGTCCATTAGACATCCCAACTATGTTCATCAATTTCTTTATTTTAATTTTTCTCTTTAAAAAGAAAAAATAAAAGTAAAATATAAAAACTCCCCATCTTTTGTCTAAATCATCACACGTACGTCCCCTCTATTGATTCATCAGTCTAACAACTTGTTTTTATCACTATGGATTTGATCGAGTAGTTGTCGACAAAAGTATTGGACCGAGATAATAGCTGAGCAATTCCTAAAAAATGTGTTTAATATTTATAGGACCCACACTTTTTGCAACTACATATCCAAAAGTCAAAAATTCAACATACTTCATACATCCAAACAACTCAAAATACTCTCAATGGGACCCACAAACCCACTCCAATCTATACTCACAACTATTCACTACACTTCTCAACACTTCTCGCTACCCAAACTAGCCTTTAGTGTTCTTCGTTCTCAAGGCTTTATTTCTGTTCTAAACAAAAAAAAGAAAAAAAAAAACAACTCTCTTTATGAGAGTTGTCAGTTAGATAAAATGAGCAAACTTTCATTTTTACCCTCTTCAACTGTTGGTTTAAATGTTTTTGATAAAGTTTATTGTGATTTATGGGGACCTGCCCTAGTTTTATCTGTTGGAAAATTTCAATATTATGCATGTCTTGTTGATGTTTTTTCTAAATATATGTAGTTTATTCCTTTACGAAAAAAAAATGATTTTTTAATGTCTTTATTTTATTTGAAAAATTTGTTGAACGTCAATTGAACGAAAATATTAAAATCTTTCAAACCGATGGTGGTGGTGAGTTCACCAACACCCAACTCAATCTTCACCTTCAACAACAAGGTATTCTCCATCAATACTCATGTCCTCATACCCTCGAATAGAATGGCTTTGTGGAACGATGACATCAAACAAGTTGTGAATTAGGTATGACCTTACTTTTTCAAAGTGGTGTCCCAAAACGTTTTTGGGTTGAGGTTTTTTCAACTGTTGTTTTCTTAACAAAAAGTCTTCCTTCCACTACATTAAATCTTAACTCACCATTTTCCTTTCTTCATGGTCATTATCCTGATTACACATCTCTTCGAGTCTTTGAGGTCTAAATGCAACTCATATACTTGGGACAATAAGCACAACAAATTTGACCCAAAAACTCTCCCATGTATTTTTATAGGCTATAGTGACAAACACCAAGAGTATAAATGCTACCAGCCCACACTCTCGTCGAACCTTCATCTCCTGACATGTTGTTTTTTATGAATCCACCTTCCATTACAAACAGCCTGGGAATCTCCACCTCCCTCCCGCTTCTGACCAAAGTTTATTAACATTTATGGATTGGCATTCACCAAGCTCTACACTTTCTAACCCAACAAGTGTCTCTAGTGTCTCTTCTGTGTAGGTACCTCTTCCACCAGCTGATTCCACATCACCCGCGATTGGCACCACCCCTATACCATCTTTGACTCCAGTGGAGCTGTCTCCTCTGGCTTCACCCGGAGTCGAGCCTCCTATTGCCCAACATGATGACCTCCCCCCTTTGCCGAGCCCCCTTCCTGCCCATTGATCTACTCAGTTCGGATCTCCTTGCCACAACGTGGTAACCTGCTCTTAGGCTGGGATCCGCAAACCCAACCTAAAGTATGCCCACTATCACACTGTTGTTGACCTTCCCAAGAAACCAAAGACAATACGCTCCGCCCTTAACCATGTTGGCTGGACCAAACCACTGCAATATGATATCCAAGCTCTCTAAGACAACAACACTTGGACACTCGTGCCACGTTCCCCTCACATGGATGTTATTGGTTGCAAGTGGGTCTTCAAGACCAAAATCAATGCCGATAGTACTCTCAATCGGTTGAAAGCTCACCTTGTTGTCAAGGGCTTCCACCAAATTGATGGTGTCAATTATTCAAAGACATTCTCTCCTATAATGAAGCTCAGCACCATCCGGATCATTCTCAGTATTGCCCTTGTTCGCCATTGGAATATTCGTCAACTCAATGTCAATAATGCCTTCCTCCATGGTGATCTCCAGGAAGACGTGTTTATTTACCAATCTCCTGGTTTTATCCATCCTACTTTTTCTTCTCATGTTTGCAAGTTAAACAAAGCCTTATATGGCTTAAAAAAGATCCCTCATGTCTAGTTTGATAAATTTAGTACTTTTGTTATTGCCTATGGTTTCCAATATAGCCCTACTAACCCTTCACTTTTCATATATCACTCATCTCTAGGCACTATTTTTTTACTCTTATATGTAAATGATATTCTTCTCACTGGTTCAAACCCCTCACATCCTAATGCCTTCACTACTACTCTTGGTCAACAGTTTGCAATGAAAGATCTGGTTCTCAAACACTATTTTTTAGGCCTTCAAGTCACCCGCAACTCCCAGGTGTAGTTTTACCTCAATCTAAGTATGCTCTTGAGATGTGATTAAGAAAATGATTATTATTAAATTTGTATTTTTTCTTAATGATTAAGGATGTTTAAAAATACTTTAAAAAAATCATTTACATTAGTGTGCATATTTGAGAAGCACATTTGGTGCCACCTAACATTATTCTAAAATAAAATAACAATATCTTAATAGGATTGGTCAGTCAACTCTGATCTAGATGGAATGATTCCCTTTCCTCTTTCCTGGAAAGGTGAAGCTTTCCTCTACTATTCTTTTGAATGTAGAGGTTCTCTCTTGGACGTTGTTTCGAAGAGAGGTTATGTTGAGTGACCCCCCAAAGCAAGTTACAAAGGTACGGTATGGCCGAAGAGTTATCTAACCTTTACGAAGGTTTAAGCCTCATGGAAGAAGAGAAACAGGAAGTTCTCATTCCAAATGAGGAAGTTCTAATCTCTATAGAAAAAAGTAGGAACTGTTTGGCTACCCTTATTGTTGTGGAAAAAGAAACGAACAGAAGAGCATTTCGAAATACCATGAGTAAGGCATGGAAAGTAGAGAGACAGGTTTCTTTTAAAAACCTTGGTTTCAACAAATTCCTGGTTGAGTTTCAGAACCACTTGGAGAGGGAACGTGTTCTTTCGGGTAGACCCTGATCTTTTGACAAGGCACTAGTCTGCTTATTTGATTGCGAAGGATGTGTGGCTCCCAAAGACATTGAGTTTAAGAAGGAACCATTTTGGATACAACTACACGACCTGCCTTTTGCAGGGGAACAAAACCATGGGAGAAAAGGTGGGTTCAGCGGCGGGAACTGTTGTCTCGGTGGATGTGGATGCAAGTGGCATGGCCTGGGGCCATTTTCTTAGAGTCAGAGTTTTATTAGATATATGTAAGCCTCTTACTCGGGGCAGGTTTATTAACATGGAAGGGAAATGATTCTGGATTCCATTTAAGTATAAGCTGCTCCCCTTGTTTTGTTTCCAATTTGGTGCCATCAAGCATACTAGCTCGTCTTGTCCAATCTCCTCTTCGGGGGGTAAAGGATGTGAAGAAACAATACCGCAGTATGGATCCTGGCTCAAAGCTAGCACACAACCGAGGAGCTCACTAGTCCTCAGCAAGAAGGAGGGTAACTTCGAAAACAACGGGAGTTGGCGCCAAAACAAAAGTGATGAGAGTAGGAACGAGGACGATATGATGGGACAGAATGTCACAGGCAAATCCAATGTAGGCGTTGAACATGCTGACCTTGGGAGTTTTGACAATTACCAACTACTGGGACCTTTACACGAAAAGGGCAATAGGTGCAGAACAGAAGAGCAATCAGACCCTCCTACTCAGGTAAACTTTGATAACTTTGAGATTTCCCACCTGGCTGATAGGCACCCTTAGGACTCCTTGTCATTAAAAGGAGCCCTTTCACACCATGATATTTCACTGTATAACACTGGTCAAGCCACACAAAGGACTGTTAGAGACCTGGCCCAGGACAGCCCACCTTCTCAGAACTCACCCATTAAAATTACTGCTGGTAGTGCTAATAAAACCAAGTGGAAAATGAGGGCTAGAAAACTGGGGCCTAGAGGAAACCATAGCCCACATGACACGATTATGTGTGAATCTAGTGATCCTAAACCAAGAAAAAGGCCTAGTGCAGGAACTCAAGAGATTATTATGACAAGGAAGAGAACTAAACAAGCTCAGTTGTCAGTGGCTGGTCTCCAGCCCTGCCAATCCCCATGAAACACTTAGCTTGGGAACCCTCAGACAGTTCGTGAGCTTCACCTTATGGTTAAGGAGAAGTGCCCAGACCTTGTTTTTCTCAACGAAACAAATGTAGAAGGAAAAGAATCAAACTTATTGGTGACAAATTGAGTTTTGACCACTGCTTTTCTGTTGACAGTGTTGACAGAAGTGGAGGTATTGCCATGTTTTGGAAGAAAGAAATAGATGCAGATTTAGAGTCTTACTCCCAGCATCATATCTCTATCTCAGGTTCTTCTAACATCTCAAGTAAGAATTGGACTGTAATAGGTTTTTATGGCCAGCCTATTACTGCTAAAAGAAGTGATAGTTGGGACCTCCTTAGACAAATTCACTCCAGAACTCATAATCCATGTTTGTGTATGGGGGATTTTAATAAGATTATGTTTCAAGATGAATACTTTGGTTCCAACACCCATCCCTTTAAATAGATGGAAGAATTCAGACTGGTTTTATTAGATTGTGGTCTTATGGACATGGGATTTAGAGGCTCAAAGTTTACTTCGGGTAATAGAAGGGAGGGCTCTGATTTCACTAAATGCCGCCTGGATAGAGCCTTAGCTAATGAAGAATGGCTTAATCTCTTTGATTCTAATCAGGTTTTAGTTCTACCAGGACAATGCTCAGATCACAATCCCTTATTTATTACTTATTTAAACTCTGCATATGCAGAAGCTCCTAAGCAAAAGATCTTTAGATATGAGTGGCCTGGGGCAAAAGAGAATGATGCACTGAACTCATTAAAGCAGCTTGGTTACAGCAACCCCCTCAGGCCTCAAAGCTTAATTTTACTTGTGAAAGCTTGACTGTATGCAGGGATAAGCTCATGATATGGAGTAAGGAGGCTTTTAGACAGCAGAAAAGGCTACTCACCCAAAAGAGAGAATAGCTTAGATTGCTACAAGATTCGAACTCTGGTCAACATGGTAGCCAAATCAATGCACTCCCGAGAGAGATAGATGGTTATCTTGAAGAAGAAGAACTGAGATGGAGACAAAGAGCTACACAAAGATGGCTTAAGGATGGGGACAGAAATACTAAATACTTCCATAAGTGTGCCTCTCAAAGGAAACAGGTGAACAAAATTAAACAAATCAGAAATGAAGATGGGAGTGACTTCCAACCAGGAAGAAATAGCAAGGACCTTTCAAGAATACTATCAAAATCTCCTCTTCCTCTAATCCAAGGAATATCGAGAATGCTCTTAACTCCCTCCCTCCCTTAATCAGTACAGAAATGAATTGCTCTCTTTCTAGTCATTTTTCTGAACAGGAAGTTGAAAATGCTATTAAGGACATGAATCCACTTGGATCTCCTGGCCCAGATGGATTCGCAGCTGTATTCTACCATCAACATTGGCCCACCATTGGAAAGGAAGTAACAGCAGCAGTCATTGAAGTGTTGAACACCAGAAAGGGCTTTAAAGATATTAATCAAACCTTTATTTCTTTGATTCCCAAGAAGAAGTGCTCACAATCTGTTTTAGACTACATACCAATCAGCCTCTGCAATGTTTTCTACAAGATTATCTCTAAAGTCATTGCCAACAGACTCAAGCTCATTTTACCTAGCCTTATCTTCCTCACTCAAAGTGCATTTGTCTCAAAAAGACTGATCTCAAACAATGTAATTGTTGCGTGTGAGCTACTGCACTCCATGCAAACAAGGCTAAAAGGTAAGCATAATGGCTATATGGCACTCAAGCTTAATATGAGCAAAGCATATGACCGAGTGGAATGAGAAGTTTTGAGTAAAGTAATGAGAAAAATGTGATTTGAGAGTGAATGGGTAGATCTGGTGATGCAGTGTGTTACCACTGTCACTTATTCTATTCTAGTTAATGGTATACCCTAAGAACATTTCACTCCATCTAGGGCATTAGGCAGGGAGATCCCCTATCTCCCTACCTAGTCACCATCTGTTCTGAATTCCTCAGTCATAGCCTAAACCAAGCTGAGATGCAGGGAATAATTTCTGGAATCCCAGTTGCTTGAGGATATTTTCATGTGAACCATCTTCTCTTTGCAGATGATAGCCTGGTTTTTTGTAAATAAAATCCTAATGAATGGAGTAGACTGCAGCAAGTATCATCCAGCTATGAACAAGTATAAGGCCAAAGGCTTAATAATGAGAACCTCAACCTCAATATTCTTCAGCAGCAACACCAAGCTTAAGGCCCAATAAGACATTCTGCAACATTCAGGTATAAAAGCTTCTGGATCCTTTGATAAATACCTGAGGTTACCATCCTATGTGGGCAGAAACAAATCTAAGGCCTTCCAATCTATATTAGATAGGATCAAAGCTAAGATGGTTAACTGGAAGAGCAACCTGTTATCTTAAGCTGGTAAGGAGACTTTACTAAAATCTGTGCTGTGTCAATCCCTACCTATAGCATAGGTATCTTTAAACTCCCCAAAACCATTCTTAGAAGCATCAACCAGCTGCTGCAATCCTTCTGGTAAGGGCAAAGCAATAACAGGTCCAAAATCCATTGGTTGAGCTAGCAAACATTAGGGAAACCAAAACAGAAGGGAGGCTTGGGCTTTAGGGATTTTGAACAATTCAACTTAGCTTTACTGGCTAAACAAGGTTGGAGGATCATTCAAACCCTTCTTCTCTTGCAACCCAAGTTCTTAAAGCAAAGTACTTCCCTACATCTGATTTCTTATCAGCCAAATTAAGACCTCATGACTCATTTGTATGGAAGAGCTTCATTTTAGCCAAACCAGTACTTATGCAAGACTGTTATGGAAAGTTGGAAATGGCAGAAAAATCAAAATCCAGAAAGACCCGTGGCTTCCTTGTCCATCTACATTCAGAGTGCAATCTCCTGTCCACATCCTAGATGCTGAAGCTCCAATTTCTGATCTCATAAATCCAGTCACCATGCAGTGGGACCTCCCTCTCATCTATGCCATCTTCTCAGCCTCAGAGGCAAATCTAATTAGACAGATCCCAATTAGTCCATGTAGGAGCCAAGATATGCTGACCTGGAGATGTTCAAGCAATGGAAAGTTTTCTGTAAGGAGTACTTACCACCTTCAAGGTTCACTTATAGAGGATAGAATGGGGCAGTCTTCAACCCAAAATTCCAATTTGAGTTTTTGGAACAAAATTTGGGGTATCCATGCACCTCAAGCTACCAAATCCTTCCTTTGGAGAGCTGCCAGTGAGTCCCTAGCTACCAATTTGAACCTGACTAAAAGGAAAGTAGGAGAATCACCCCTCTGTCCTATTTGTTTCCTTAAACCTGAATCAGTATCTCATGCTATCTGGTCTTATGGTGCTGCCCAAGATGTGTGGGCCTTGAGTTAAAAAAGAATTTAGAAACTAAATATCCTTGAAGGCTCATCTAAAGATACTCTGGTCCCTATAATGGCTCACTTATCTCCTTTGGAGATCATCGAATTTTCAGTTACAGCAAAAGCTATTTGGCATAGGAGGAATATTTGGCACTTTAAACAGCAGTTCCACCTGCCCTCTCAAGTATCAAGGCTGGTCCAAACCGAGATGGCTTCCATTAAGTTATGGCTAGAGAATGGGATGAAGCATACTAAAGTCCAAGAACCTTAAAACAACAGGTGGATTGCTCCCTCACTAGGTGTTTGCAAAGCTAATTGGGATGCGGCCATTGATAAAAGCAACACGAGATTGGGGATTGGTGTGATTGTTAGAAACTCAAAAGGTCTTGTTATGGCTTCACTGTGCTCATCAATGGACCTGATTCCTGACCCACTCCTAGGTGAGGCTATAGCAACTCGAAGGGCTTCTTCATTCTGTGCTGAGCTAGGACTTCAACATATTATTCTTGAAGGTGACTCTCTATCGGTGGTAAAGGCAATTCAACACAATGAGGAAAGTTGGAGTGACACTGGTCTTGTTTTTAGAGATATTAAAATCATGCTTTCCAAGACCCTTTCTTGGTCTACCTCACATGTTCATAGGGAAGTTAATGTAATTGCCCATCATTTGAAAAAGTTTGCTCTTAGCTGTCAGGAAGGCTGTATACTTATTGAGGACTATCCTCCATGTATCCATCATTTACTTTAATGAATGAAATAGCTACTTTCAAAAAAAAAAAAAAAACTCTGATCTAGATGGGACCGATAAATTGATTGCTAACTTTTCTAAATATTAAAGTGCAAAATGATACTTTATCCACTCAATTTGTAAAAGAATGTGCTACTTTGCCCACTCAATTTGCCCCATCATTTTGACACCTCATGTTCTTTTATTTTTTATTTTTTATTTTTTATTTTTTTCTTTACTTAATAGTTAAGGAAGTGACTCTTAGTGTATTGATATTTTTTTTATATTTTTTAAAAATGTTTTAAAATGATAAAAAAATATGAATAAAAAAATTGAAAAAAAATAAAAAACTAATTTTGGCCTAGTGGTAAGTTGTTGTAGGCTACTCTAAGCGGCAGAGTAGCGCCACTCTTCTTTTAATATGCCTAAATGGCCGTGAGATTTGGACGATCTCTCCAAGTGGCAGTTTGAATAGTGACTACAAAGCCTCTTAAAATTAAGATTAAGAGGGATGCTAAAAATCATCTCACACAGTACATTTTATATATTTTAGATTTTCTTTTCTTTTATTTTTACTAAACTAATTAACTTGTTATGCTCATCATTCATACATCACATACTTTTTATGAAAAAGAGAAAAAAATAAAATAAAAGAGATATGTTGTGTGGTTTATAAAATGATAAGAATAATTATTATAAAATTAGAATTTATAAAAGTTTAGGGCTCATATTTTAGGATTTATTGATTTAGTTTATTGTAAAGTAATTATGAAATCACGACGTGGTGATGTGTGATTGGAGAGCATAAAAATCATTTTTACAAATAAAAGATTGAGATCATAGGGGTTGAAAAAGAAGAAGAAGCCCTAATGAATTGTAAATGATATATGGAAGATTTTTATAAAATTTTAAAACTTAGCTTCTGTACGTAATATTAGAAATATATTATAAACTCTTTTAATCACACATATATACTAATCCACCTCACATATTTAATTCCTTACTTTGCCTTAGAAACGAATAGGTACAACAATATGACTACCCATTTCCAAACAACAACAAAGATGATGCCTAATTTCTAATTTTAAACAATTATAAGGAATATAGTCATTATATAATTCAAAATGAGGATGTTGAGATAGCAGGCGCGCCCCACACTCTTTCACCTTCACGTTCGAGCTACTTGTTTTAACTGATGCTCCAATGTAGCTCCATCCATCCAAATTATTTGATTGCTCCAAAAACCACTTGGCTGGTAGAAGGCGCGCCCCGCACTCTTTCACCTTTACGTTCGAGCTACTTGTTTCAACTGATGCTCCAATGTAGCTCCATCCATCCAAATTATTTGATTGCTCCAAAAACCATTTGGGTTCATAAATACACCCAAAACCCAATTGGCCCTACAGAAGGGTCTTCGGGGGTACGAAGGACTAATGGTTCTTTTAAAGGACCTTCATTAGTCTCAAAATGATAAACAAACTCAACAAACTGGTCTTCATCAGGATGATTGCCCTTGAAAATCCTTGGATCTAAATTCTCTACCTCATCAACTTCATAAATAGTAAAATGAACATATCCCTCCCACTTACTATTATTATCTAAGCTTGGATGGATTTGAAGTGTTACATGAGAACCAAAACTTCTCATGTTGAACCACTCTCGAACTTTATCTCCCAAGGAAGGTCCACACATTACCTTGGGATTAAAACTATTATTTTCCTGCATGTGAAGTAAAAACAGAAAGATGTTAATTGGAGTATATTAAATAACCACTCCCACAAAACATCTTATGAAGAGATCAAAGAGACTCACAACGTCATAGCCTTTTGTCTGCAAATTACTTTCTTCATGATTCAAGCTTCTAATGTAGTAGACTCTGTCATCAAAACCAATATAGATGGCCCCAATAGAGTCATCACTGGTCATAAACATTTCTTGCGTAGAGCAAGCACCATTTGAGCCAAACTCTGGCACTGCAAAAAACTTAGTGAATTTGATAGTAGTTCCACCTTTATACAATTGTTCCAGATACCTCTCACCATTCATGTCTTGAATTCCACCAAGTGCCAGTCAATTAGATACATCCAAAATTTTAAGAGATGACAAACTACAAATAACGCTTGGAAAAATGGAGAGCTTTTTGCAGTTATGTAAAGACAATATGGAAAGGCCGCATAAACTCTTAAATGATGGGGGTAGTTCCTTTATAGCAGTACCATCCAAATAAAGTAACCGCAATGAAGTCATGTTTCCCATAATGTCTGGGAACTTCTCAAATCTTGAACAATCAGAAAGATAAAAATGTTCAAGAGATTCCAAGCTAATCTCATTTGGAAAGCTTTTAAGGCATTTGCAAGCATGTAGATTCAATCGTCTAAGCCGTTTGAGAACACCAATAGATTTGTGGACCTTATATAAACTTGTACAGCCTTCAAGGTCTAGTGTCTCAAGACTTGGGACTCGGGTGAAGTCTAGTGTCTCCAACAAGTTTTGAGAGCCGCTAAGATCAAAGCGTTTCAAACTCCCAAACCTCTGTTATAAAACAATAAATATTGAACAAAAAAAAAAAAAGCATTAACAAGCTTAGTACCATTAGTAGAAAGAAGAACAAGAAGAAAAATCCTTACACTAATTCCCTTCCACAGTTGCTTGATGTGACTGCATGGAAATCTAAGTTCAATAAGATTGTCTGCTTGAAAGCTGTTTGACAAGGATTTTGAAGGATATTCAGACCATTCTAGCACCCGTAACCCATGTGTTGGCATGAATTTTAAAGGGTCGCCACTGTGCCAATGCAGATTTAATAACTTATCACAGGGATTAGAATAACTCATGTTGACAAAACTTGTGTTGTGAATTTTAAGAATTCTCAATTTCTTCATCTTTGAGAAGGCTCTAACACTGAATTGTTCCTCATTTTGATTAGGTAAGTTTAGCACTATGCCTTCAATCACGTCAGTTCCCTAAAAATCAAGAACAATAAAATTGTGTGAGAAATATTTGCAAAAAACTTAAGAATTAGAATGAAAATACACTAGACATGATTTATATCTAAATTAATCCACTTAAAGTATTATTCTTCAACATGTGAAGGATATCCTTATAATGCCACAATCTACTACGCCGGCCAGGCTCTTCGGGGGATTCATCATAAATTATTTCTTGACCCATTTTTTGTAGCAAATCATGCATCCTCAACCTTTTAGATGAGATGGTTATAAGACATTTCTCCATGAGAATATCAATATTGAGGTATGGGTAGTAACCAAAACTTTCTAATATATCCATTAAAATGTTATCTAAAACCTCTCCATTGAAAAAACAAGTAATATCTAAAAACAGTTTCTTTTGCAAATCCTCCAATCTATGAAAACCTACTTGAAGTATATCTAAAATTCCTTTATTAGGATTTGCTTTCCGTTGATCCCAAGCACCTTTCCATGCATTTGTTCCTCTACCAAACAAGGAGGACCCTAAAACTTTGAGAGCTAAAGGAAGGCCTTGAGCATATTTCACAAAGCCTTTGGATAAATCCACATAATTTTCTTCAGGATGGGGTTTCTTGAAAGCTGCCAAACTAAAGAGCTGCAATGCTTCATCATTATTCAACTCATTAACCTTATAGATATCATTCACTCCATGTCTTTTCAATAAATGGTTATCTCTGCTCGTTAAAATGATTCTACTCCCCGACCCAAACCAATCATGGCTCCCTGCCAATGCTGTTAGATGTTCTTCTCTGTCCACATCATCAAGAACTAAAAAGACTTTTTTATAACATAGTCTATTCTGTATCATATTCATTCCCTCACGATCGTCCCATATATTTATTTCCCTTTCCATGAAGATCTTAGAAATAAGTTGTTTTTGTAAAGAAACTAAACCACGATTTCTAGTTTCTTCTCTAATACAGGCAATAAAGCTGCTAGCTTCAAATTGGTAAGATATTCTATCATAAATGACTTCTGCCAAAGTTGTCTTGCCCACTCCACCCATACCATGGATTCCTATAAAGTGAACATCATCCAATCCAATACCAAGTATGTTCATCATCTCCACCACACGAGATTCTATTCCAACAAGGTCCTTGGAAAGAGTTGAAAAGTTACGACTCAATCCTTGAAGTATCCTTTCAATGATTTCTTGGACAATTGTTGATTCGTACCTGGGAAAAATGATAAGATAATTAATTATTATGAGATAGTGATAGCCTTTCAAGAGCCAAATCTATGATAATGTATTAATGCGCAATATAGCACATTATAAGGAGCATGGTTTTGGGATTTTGGCTGTAACGTCCATGCTCCCTTTGTATAAGGTATTACTCTACCATAAATAAGGGTTATTAATAAAATTAGAGTACGACCGTTCTCATATCTACAATATTATAGCACCTTAATAATGTTTAACTTTTGACCCTTACATTTTCATTGTTTTTTGGTGAGAATTAGGAGAGTTTGGGTGTTGTTTCTAAATTAGAATCCATAGGAGAATTGTAGGTTTTGATAAAGAATCAGGGTTTCTTGGTACGTTGATGATTTGGGAGTTGCTGTTGATGCCAAATCCAAAGGGACAAGGCATCATGATGTAGTTTCATATAACTGATAGTAAAGTACAAGGGAATCGGCTTAGGGAGCAATGTAATGATATGTAGTCAAAAGTAACTGATGCATATAGTAAAGTGGCCAGAAGAAGGAAGTTGTAGCTCTGAGGATGAAGGGAAGCCATAGAAATGCTGACTTTTAGAGGAATAGATATGGATGCAAATTAAGAAGGTAGTCAATTCCCTAGAGAGGAGGAACCATGAGTGATGATACAATTAATAGTCAAACAAATATACATATTTTAAAAAAATCCAACCTAGAGGGAAAATTGGGTGATGGCAATAGCTAAATGGCCAATGGTTGAAGATGAAACGATTAATATTAGGGGGCTAGCACCAGCTGAATGGGCAGGCAGATCTCCCTCATAAATTCGTGGTCATCCACAACCAAAAGCAACCAAACAAATCTTGATTCAGAAACATTAAATAGATCATCAAATATTCAATCTGAATCTAGCGTACCATGTAAAGCCATATCAGTTAATAAATTTATTTTTGTGAAATCTCTTACAGGAGGTTTGGATAGTGAGTTAAGATGAAAACTAAATAAAATATTATTAGAATATTATTTTTTAATATTATTATTCTTTTGAGATTTGAAAAAGTTAAATTATTTATTATATTTTGTATGAAAATTTGAGAAATTTGTAATGATCTAGATGAGATACGATGAGATAAGATGAGATTGAGATAAAATGTGTTTTGTATCCAAACCTAATCATGGCAGTAGCACTTCTCTAACAAAAAAGTAATAGATCATAAGGTCAAATGTTAAATTTATTTAATTAAAGGGATTAGATTTCACATCAAGAATTTATAATTTTTGTCACATGAGCTAGATCGCTAACTAATGAACACGAGTCTAACATGTTTATTTATATGGATCCAATTAAATTTGAGAATCACCAACATATCCATGCATGCTCTTGCTATAAGAATAAAAGAAAAAATGTTACCTAAGATGAAAATGCCAGCCGGATATGTTGCCCACTTCTTTCAAAGCAACTTTCCACGTTTGCATCTTCTTCATATCAATATCTGGGTCTTCTTCATGCCTAGCAAAAGCTTCTTTAAAAGCCCCAATTTGGTTTCGTACCTCAGAGGGATCAACATGGTAGAAAACAGGCAAAACTGTCAAACCTGTCTCTCTCATGCATTCGACAATCTGGGCAAGTTCAGTCAAGCACCATCTTGAGGAAGCATAGTTTTTTGAGATAATGGGGATGGCATACATGGATTCACGTATTGCTTTCAAAAGCTCTTGAGAAATATATTTTCCTCGCTCAAGTTTCTCGTCGTCTTTGAAGGCGATAATGCCTTTCTTTTCTAAAGCAGTGTATAAATGGTCTGTAAAACTCTTGCGGGTGTCTTTGCCATGAAAATTGAGGAAAACATCATGTGTCCATCGAGGTCTTGGAGAAGTGGAAGAAGACGGTTGTACTGATGATGAGGCTCTTTGAGTGCTTAGGGGAACCATTGGACACTTGAAAAGAAAAACTTGTTTAAAGAAATGTTTGCTAGTAATTTGGAGATCACTACTTGTAGAATTGTGAGAAGAGCTAGCAGTACTAACAGGCTAGCTAGAGATATATATAGGAAAGAGGCTCCCTTGCTTTCCAAACTATCAAACATGAATTTAGCAAACATCACCATTAGTGGGAAATCAGGCCAGCTTGATCATGGGTTGATGTTAATTTCAGCCTAGAAGACGTAAACAAGACGGAAGAAAATTTGAGATCAGTTGACTTGGACAATTGATCATGCACATTAATGGTCTTGGCCCGTCTTCCACGGCATGGTCACAAGTCCAAACTTCCAGTTGGTCTATTGTTTGGCAAACCGCGTCATTAGAAGATTTTATTCTTCATCTTAAATTTAGGTTTCTGCAAAATATGCATAAAATATCCGACCGTGTTAATTATGTTAAGAAAGTTGTTAATCTGGTAAATATCCGACCGTGTTAATTACAAGTTATTTTATTGCTTCTTTTTTTCTTTCTTTCGATATATATATATATATATATTTTTTTTTTATGGAATTCAATGTATTAATTTTGAGTTCGTATAATTTTAGGCTTTCTGTTTAACTTTAGCTTGATTTTCTTGATTTCTGTTACTTGATTTTATTTTATGTTAATTGAATTTTTTTAGATTTTTTAACATGGCATGTTGATTAGGCATTTTAGTTTATCTTAAAATGCAAACTATGTATTTTAACGAGGCATATTACGTGATTAGTTTTGATACAGCAAGAGGGTAACGCGTCAACCAATTTGAAGTTTGAACGGGATCATTATGTTGCACGGTGATCTTAATTTCAACGAATTAATTAGAAGAAAAAGAGACCCAAGAAAATTTGAAAGAGACTCTGAGAATCGATGAACCTTGGTCTTGGGATGTGGTTTTTTTTTTCCTGATTTCTGGTAGCTGTTATAAGTTTATTTCCACTTTCCATTATCTTGTACAGGGTGTTACTATTGGAAAGTCCTACATAGCTTAGGAATAAACTCATCCTGGACTTTATAAGGATTTACCTCACTTCTCCTATTAGGCCTTTTATGGGGAGTAATGGGTGTTTTTATTTGGTATTAGAGCAAGCTAACCTATGACCAATGATGGGCTCCTGCGACCTACCCACGATGATGGTATCGGAAATACCGGCCCACAGGTGAGGGGGCGTATTGGAAAGTCCCACATGGCTTAGGAACAAACTCATCCTGGACTTTATAAGGAATTACCTCACTCATCCTATTAGGCCTTTTATGGGGAGTAATGGGTGTTTCTACAGTTACATCCACCCCGCCCCCACTAGCTAATCCCAAGTCATCCCCTCCATTCTTAGATCGTCCAAGCCTCCTCTACTTGGTCCATTAGTCATCCCAACTATGTTTATCAATTTCTTTATTTTAATTTTTCTCTTTAAAAAGAAAAAATAAAAATAAAATATAAAAACTCCCCATCTTTTCTCCAAATCATCACACGTACGTCCCCTTTATTGATTCATCGGTCTAACAACTTGTTTTTATCACTATGGATTTCATCGAGTAGTTGTCGACAGAAGTATTGGACTGAGATAATAGCTGAGCAATTCCTAAAAAATGTGTTTAAATACCATGACCTACTCAACTCAATCGTATTGGACCGAGATAATACTTTTACCAGTAGTTTGACAAAAATATTTTCACTCTCCAAGGGGTGCAAATGAACATGAGTGCTCTTTATCATCCCCAAACCAATGGACAGACAAAATCTATCGACAAATCCTTAGAAAATTATCTAAGGTGCTTCACGGGGTGTAACAGCCTGCTAGAAATTCATTGGTGGAATTTCTATTGACTTTAGGAATCTCGTGAAAACCCTATAAGTTTTCACAAATCGACCAATCGCGCATGTTTTAGTTTATCAACATAGTCAGTGTTATCACTCACTATAGTGCTAGAAATATGAGTTGAATTATTTGAGATAGTTAGAAGTGTCAGAATGTGTTGTAGTCTACGCCATTAGACTCAGTTGATTATTTAGAAGTTTATGGCGTATTAACCCATTTTCAGAATTTCGGACGAAACACCTGTTTGAAACTGTGATTTTATTTTTAGGGGTACTTCGAGGTTAAATTTCGGTAAACGATTTTCACTATAGGTTAATATGAATATTTAGGATTTTTCAGTACTAAGTTTATTTTATATATTTTTAGAGTGAATAATAACCTCAATAAGTGCACCAAGTGCAGTGTTTTCAAAATCACAGTGTGGAATGTCCAAATTAGGTTAGAGAAGTTTTATTTGAACACTTGACAAGATCTTAGCCACGCATAGTAAATAGTATTATACACTTGGCTCATAGAGGAACAATGAGTTGGATTATGAAGGAATCAAAATGTGAGATCATGTCACTTAAGCGAAACCCTATTCTTTTTCATCTGATCAACCAATTTTGTGCCAAATCAAAGAGGGTTTCAACCCTAGTGAAACCCTAAATGGTTGGAATCTAATTGACACCCCAAAAGTTTGGTTGAAACCGAAACCCTAAACGGTTTCCCCAAACCCTAGAGTTGGCCTCCAAACCCTTTTTAATCTTATTTCTAGCATTGTGTTTAATCACTTGATTAAATCACTTCCACATGCAATTAATTTCTCAAATTCTTGTTATGACACCATTATCCAACTTTTTAAACCTTGAAAATTTGATCGGGCCAAGAAAAATTGGATTTGGGCTTAATAGCATCTCAAACCCTAACCAAACCCCCTTTAAACCCCAAATTGAAGCCCACTTGGTTGAGGCCCACCAAGGCCCACGAATTTGGCCACCTTGGCAAAGCTTCTTGAAGAAGTTTCCTCCCCCACATGGCAGACCATCCACTCCCATTGGCTGCACCCAATAGTGCCTTGATGTGAAGGAGAAATCCACCCCATCAACCCCCATATCTCACAGCTACTGCAGGCAGTCTTTTCCCCTCTCTATTCTCCACTTTATGTCACATAGCCACCTCCAATCACAAGCCCATAACTTCACCCTCCAGGAGTCTATAGTCGTGCAAGGCACCCTTCCTTTCATTTCATCACTTCTTCATCCCGTTCTTAGAGAGAAACTCAAAACAGCTCTCTCTGGCAGATTTCTGTATCTTTTTACGAGGAGCTTTTCGACCTTTGTAAGTATTTTCGCATGATGACTCCTGCATAAAAGTTGTTCTTCTTTAAGTCTAGTTTCCGTGGATATATTATTTATCTCGTTCCATGCTCATTTGATTGGTCAAAAGTGTTTTTAAACATGGAAAGGTCATTCTGGGCGTGAAACTGGAGAGTATGTTATGTTTTGGAGTTTTTGACCAAGCTAATGGAAATATCTTGGTCCAAAAAGTTTATGGAGTGTTGTTAGCATGTGTTTATGAATTTTCATTGAGGTTTTATTGCATGACTAAAACTTTTAATGATATATTTCCTTAGATCAAGAAACTTGAAAACTAGAAGTGGAAAAAACAGTTCCTGTTTTGGGAAAGTTTGAATATTTCGTGGTTTAATCTTACTCCAAAAGCTTTAATATTTTTATGTGATGATTCTAAGTCTCTTATTTTCATGATAGGATGTTATTTTGAAGATATTTAGTATTATTTCCAAAGATATGATTTTTCTATGCAAAAGGATTTTGGTTAGGCCTAAGATTTGACGTTGTTGAGTTAGATTCATGTTTTATTGAGTTTCAGCCATGTGATTTTAAGTTTTATGTTTGGATCTTCTTTAGGACACATTCTTAAACCATGTGATGTTTTAGTTTGAAGATCACATGTCTTTAAGCCATGGATCAAGAGATTTATCAAAGCTAGTTTAGAGAAAAGTTTTTGTTTTTGGACTAAGTGTAAAACTAAAAATTTCAAGTGTTGTTTTGTGATTTTTGATGACTCTTGTTTGATGATTTAAAGTATGGTTTATCTTAGGATGATATTGTGAATATGTTAGAAGTTAGATTTTATTAAGGTTAAAATTTGTGATTTAAGGGTTTACTTTTATTAAAAAGTTTGGATCTTTTTACAAAAGCTTTGGTGTTGATGATTAGCTTTTTCTTAATGGATATTTTAAGTGTGTTTTAAACTTAGGATGGAAAGATATTTGTTGCAAAAATTTGGTTTGATCTTGAGTTTTTAAAATTTGAAGGAATTGCAGCAAATCAAGGGTAATATAGCCCATGTAAGTTTCGGACCTATCGAGTTTTAATAGTTGTGTTTGGTTTTAATTTTTTCTGAGTTGATATTTGAGTTTAGGACAAAATTTACATGAGGAATGTAAATTTTGGTAATTTTTGGACTTAGGATGTGAAATCCTTAAGTTAGGGGTAAAATGGTCATTTTCTTACATGTAGAGGGTAAAATGGTCATTTTACTCTAAGTTGTCTCTTTTCAAATTTCTAATTATTAGTAATTAAATTTCTAATTTTTAGAATACCCTCTTACAGTTCCTCGTGTTTCGCGATTTATTCTCATAGAACGCGACGATCGAGGTAAATTAGCTCTTAACTTACTATCAGTTTACTATGTATGTGTGATGGGTAAGGAAACTACAGTTTATGTTTTTATATTGTTATATATTCTATGCTATGCCATGTCATTACATGTTTATCTATTATACGAATTATTCTATCAAGAAATACTTATCTGTTACATAATATATTCTATCACATGTTACTATCTCTTGCAAGTATGTCACATTATGTATGCCATCTGTTACATGTGTGTCATGTCACGTAATATTTATTGTCATATGTTATGCTATATTACGAAATATTTACTGTCATATGTTATGCCATGTTATGAAATATTGTCTGTTACATGTTATGCCATGTTATAAAATATTATCTGTTACACGTATTGTAACACCCTGCTCTTCCTTCCTTCTTCTGACGTAAGCCATTACGTCAGATGCAATAGACCTGCTCCTCCTTCCTTCTTCTGACGTAAGCAATTACGTCTGACGTGACAGCCCGCTCCTCCTCTCTAGTAACTAAGAGCCCCGTTATGCGTGCCAGATCTCGATGGCTTGTTTTAAAGATACTACGTGATTTCTAAAGTTATCTTTGTGTTTTAAGTATGAGTATTTTAAATGGAATATTCTCATCGTTATTTATCTAAATAATATTTTAAATAACTCAATTATAATATCTTTGAAGAGCTCCAAAAATATTATAATTGTGGGAATAATTTTATATAAATGATTCAAGTTATTTAAAATATTATGTGATCTAAATAATGATGGAATCTTTAATTTAATTAATAGTTTTACTCTTTTAAATATTTTAAGTAAGGTTTCATCATTTTATAAATGATGAGAGAATATTATTTTAAATAATATTCTATCTTTATTTCCTCTCAATGCTTTTAAATAAATAAACGTTTATGTGGTTTTAAATCAGTGTTTAAGGGTCATTGTAAACCATTTTATGGAACCCCGGACGTCGGGTTTTAGGATAAAACCCCAGCCCCTCTCTTTTCTCCCTCACTTTTCCCTCCCCTCTCTCTCTCCTCCCTTTCTCCCTCTCGGCCTCTCCCGTACGCGATACCCACGCCCGAACGGCCTCAGCCCAACCCGGCGCCGCCGTGAGCCGGTGAGCCACAAGGCCACCACCACCGGAACCACCTCCCTCCGGCGAGTCCCCCAGCACCGGCCCAGCTCCCTCACGCTCTCCCCTCCTCTCCCACGGCCATGCACAGCCCGAATGGGCTTGATGGCTTCTCCACCGCCGTGCGCCGTCCTCCGGTGCCACCACCTCCAGGGTAGCTCCTCCAGCTACCGACTGGCCTCCTCCAGTGACCCCGGCCTCCCTCTCCACGCCGGTAGCCTCCCATGCACGAGCACAAATGCACCCACGCACGGGTTCACTGTACAGCCTCCTAGCGCCGTCGTGCGCGGTCAACTCGGCCACCGGACACCACCACGAGACTCCTGAGGTCTCCCCCTTCCTCCTCCAGCAAACCCACGGCCAATAGGCCTCTCCTCCACCTCCCGAAGTCCCTCTCTCCACCGCACGAGTTTAGCCTCCCCCGCAGCCGTACGCCGCCACCCACGGCGAACGACCACCCTAGCCGGCATCCTCAGGCCACCACGAACCCAATGGCACCACCCACGGCCCCGATCTGCCACCTACGGGCCCACACTCTCTCTCACTCTCCCACGGCCTCTCCTCCCTCACAGTGCACGGCCAGCCATTGTAGACCACTGTGCCGACCACCACCGGGCCTCCATGGCTCCTTCGGCAGTTCCCTTAGCCCAGCCTTAGGCCCAAACTACCACTTTATGTGGTGGGTTGGTCACTGCACGTGATGGACAGTCACTGCGCTTGACTGACCGCCACTGTACACCGCGAGATCCGCTGTGTTATGCCCCTTGCCAGTATCATTAAGGCCACTTTAGGCCCTTACCAGACCACACCTAGCTATCCAAATGCCTAAACAGCCACTGTACGCGGTGTAGCCACCCCATACGTTCCTCCGGCTTTATCGCTGTAACGGCTAGCGAGCGACGCACGGGTTATCCCGTCGACGGTATAAATCTCTATCCCTCGCTTTTTATATTAAATGTTAGATGCTAGCTAGTTGACTAGGTTGTGGACTGTGCTGTTAGTATAGGTTGTGGACTGTGCTGCTAGTATTATAGGATTTGTTGTGTAGTGGCGACGTGACGTGAGGTGATGAAGTGTTGGGCGTAGTTGGGAAACGTGCTGTCTAGTGTGGTGGACTGTGCAATAGTAGTGGCGTGGCCTAGTGCCGTGAAAAGAGTACACGTGGAGTGCACTCTGTGTAGTGAGACGAGGCACCGTATGGCATGTGCCATAGCGGTGACGTGTTGTAGTGCCGTGAATGGATTACGCGAGGAATGTACTCCATATGGTGGAACGATGCACCGTATGGCGTTTGCCATAGCTGTGACGTGGCGTAGTATTGTGGATAGAGTACACGTGGAGAGTATTCCATGTTGGGAAACGACGCACAGTACGGCATGTGTGCCGTATTAGTGATGTGGTGGAACCTCGTGGATGGAGTACACGAGGAGTGTACTCCATTGTAATGGAGTGATGCACCGTATGGCATGTACGCCATAGCGATGACATAGCGTAGTTCTATGAAGGGAGTACATGTGGAGTGTACTTCATTGTAATGGAGTGATGCACCGTATGGCGTATACGCCATAGCGGTGACGTAGCGTAGTTCTGTGAAGGGAGTACATGTGGAGTGTACTCCATTGTAATGAAGTGACGCACCATATGGCGTGAGTGCCATAGTGGTGACGTAGCGTAGCCTCGTGAAGGGAGTACATGAGGAGTGTACTCCATGAGGTGCAGCGATATACCGTATGGCGTGTCGCTAAGATAAAGGTGATGTCGTAGTGATAGGCAAAGGGCTTGATATATGGTGTCGGGAACTGTGGAACAGTGTCTCGAAGTTTGAGATACGGACTGTAGTCCAAGGCGACGAGTGTCGCCATGTGACTGGCTTATGGCTGGAAGTAAGTGCCAAATGGCTAGAAGGTATCGGAGTAGCGCAGCGAAAGCATGACTGGGCAACGTCACTAAGTGACGTGGTCGATTAAGAAGTCGTGCTTGTGACGGGTGAAGGGTTAGCGTAAGAGTGATGTAGAGGGAACGTGACGAGATGTCACGTTGTGACGAGAGTACGTGAGGAACAATACTCGTGATGAGTTGTAAGGTGATGTAACAGAATGTCAGAAGTGACGTGATAAGGTCACGATATAGCTTGGGAATGGTCTTGAGCTATATGGTGTGACGTAAAGTGTTGAGGTATGTGCCGTAGTAATGATACGGCTGTAGCCTACGGCGATGAGCGTCGCCGAGTAGTCGGCTTATGGCCATGAGTATGTGCTAAGTGGCCAAGAAGTATCAGAGCAGTGCAGCGGAAGCATGATTGGGCAATGTCATGAAATGACGTGGTTAATCATGAAGCTGTGCTGTGATGGGTTAGGATGTATGAAAGATGACGTGACAGGGTCACGGCATAGCTTGGGATTTAGTCTCGAGCTATGTGGCGTGACGTAAGGTGTGTTTATGGACAGAGTCCCATCGTGTCAACAGTTGGGATGAATTGTCATGAGGTACGGCTAGCATGAAGGGTCGTGCTAGCCGGGTATGAGAAGGTTGGTAACGGAGTATGGCGTTCGCCATACGAGTCCGTGACCAATGTATTAAATGATGGTCTTAAGGGATAAAGGAGTAAGGTACGTGTGTTGTCTGGTTAGACGCACGTGCCGGACAGATTCACCATATGTAATGGGTAATCTGTCCTAAGCATGGTTACACGGTGCTCGAGCCTCAGAGTGACTTGGAGCCGTGTAGTGCTGATGGATAACCATGAGAAGTAGAGTAAGCTAAGATACATGAGAGTAATGATGAAGGTAATGTCTAGGAATGGGATGCATGACTTAGTTAGTCTAAATCATGCGTTGGAAAGTGGTTAATAAGAAGAATGAGACAGAAGTCTCAGTGTTTTAACGCTATGGTGAATCATGGATTCACCTTAGCGAGTAAGCACTCGAGGTAGAACGTAAGGTTGAAGGAAGTAGAGACCATAATGGGTCTCCAAGAGTTTTATCATAGTAAGGAACGTGAAAGGACACAGGATAGAAGAAGAGTGTTCTAAGTAAAGTACAACTCTATTTCTAGTTCAGCTATTTATGCACTAGATAGAGAATGATGTAAGGTTATGTATGAATGTAGGTGCCATCTGACACGCGCATGAATAGACTGTATGGTATGAACGGACTGCATGGTATGAAAGTAGCATGGAGTCTAGGTAAGTGTTACGTTCATGCTCTTCTAGAGTTTCTAAAAAGTATGAGAAAAAGAAAGAAAGACGAATTGTTTTCTCAATGAAAGATGCTTTACATGAAAGGACACGAAAGATGTTTTTAAAGAAAGCATGCTAAGTATTGAATGGTATACGTATGTACGGCCCCTCTATGAAAGCCCATTTTTACGCACCCAAAAGTATTAATTGTATGCATGTGAATGGATGAATATACGTTGTACCTATTGTACGTATTTTTTAAAGAAAAGAAAAGGAAGCTTCGAGGGTGATGCCTCGAGCTTCCGAACGATGCTTTCAAAAGAGACGTGAAGAAAATGTTTTAAAACTGGTCCCTGAGAACTGACGTTTTAAACGATGCCATGAAAGATGATGTTTAAGCCATGTTTTTAAACGAAAGGAATGTTTTTCTCATGAAAAGATGTTTTTCCATGAAAAGAAAAGAAATGAAATGAAAAGGCTCATGCCCGTGCAAATGAATGAATGTATGCCTCAGCTCTTTAGAACTGACATGAAATGAATGAAAGAATGAATGGCACGTGGCATGAGCAAATGTATGAAAATACGTAACGGCCATATGGACTGAATGAATGGAAAGGGGTACCCAATGAATGAACGGGCAGATTGCAATGCCGGGCCGTAGTATCTGGTAGTCGACCCAGTGCACCCTGACGGAAAGGGATTCCAAGCCGTGGCCACGGGCGAATCCATTGGCCCAAAAGGCAGCTAACCCCAGCACGCTGGGCGTAACAACGTGCACTGGCCTATGAAAGAGAAAGGAAAAGTAAAGTAACTGTATGTATGAATGCATCGCATTCTTCAAGAAATGAAGCTAGTGACAGGAGAAAGTTTTAAAGAAAAGAAAAGCATGTTTTAAGAAAGAAAAACCCCCGTTCACTGATGTTTTTAACGAAAGCATGTATGCATGTATGTATAGTATGTATGGAATGTTGAATGCATGACTGAAAACCTATGTTGCTATATTTTAACTGTATGAAGTAACGCTTACTGAGTATTCGACTCATTTTAGTTTTTATGTGTGGCCCTCCCCCCACAGGAAACTAAATAGGCAGTACGTCCAGGAGGGACACAGCCAAAGGGAAAGAGCACGGAAGTCTAGGCATGAAGGTTTTAAACGTAAGAAAAGGTCTTTTTATTTTAAAGAATTTTATTTCCCACTCCAAAACTCTTTTATCACCAAAGCACATTTTATTTTATAACGTAGAGTCTTGCACCCTGGGAAGGACTGTAAAAGGTTTTAAACTAGACGGTAATTCCCGTCGTTCTTTTAGAAAAAAAAAAAAAAAAACTACCACAAGGACCGGCGTTACACGTATGCCATGTTATGAAATGTTATCTATTACACTCATGTCTCAAAGTATGTCATGTCAGCCATCTTACGTTCATGTGACGTTACGCTACGCCAGGACTTCTGTCTTTTCATATTCATGTCATCCTGTCTCGTCAGTCTTGTTAAGTTATTCATGTCAATCACAACCCTAAGCGCTAGGATGGGGTAATATCCTAGTGGAACTCCTTTGTTCACGCTGGAGTGTTTAAATAGGTGTGAAATTTCCTGGGTTGACGAAGTACAGTCAATAGGTTGCGAATGGAGCCTAACTAGCTGGTCATCGGAGTGCGCCAGGCACTAACGCCGATGGAGCCATACCTTATTTTACGTGTGTTCACGGCAAGTGTGACACAAACAATTCATGGGGTCACAACAACTGTGGAGCATGAAGTATGGGGCCACAACAACTGTGGAGTATACACTACGTGAGACATAGCAATTGTGACACATAGAATACGTGGGGCTACAACAACTGTGGAGTACGTATTAACGCACTCACAGCTGGTATAGATACATGTGTTGTGATGCGATAATCGGCAGGGACACATGGCTCAAGGGGACCCGTGTAGCACCCGTATGGTCAGTTACATGATTAAGTCTATTGAATAAGATTCCAAGTTCATGTATTTTACATTCAAGTTATATTTCACGTTATGTTATGTTCAAGTTTACGTTCATGTCAAGTTTCAAGTTTATGTCACATTCATACTATGTTTCAAGTCTATGTTATGTTTCAAGTTCATGTTAGTTATGTTCACGTTCAAGTTCATGTTTATATTATGTCATGTTCACGTTCACGTTATGTTTCAAGTTCACGTTTATGTTATGTTATGCTCAGGTTCATGTTATTTTCAAGTTCATGTTCAAATTATGTATGTTCACGTTCATACTATATTTCAAGTTCATGTTATGTTTCAGGTTCACGTTCATGCTATGTTGCTAGTTCATGTTGTGTTTTAAGTTTACATACATGTTTGTCATGTCAAGCTAAGTTTCGGTTTCAGTTCAAGTTATGTCAGCTCATGCCATGTTCTGTCAAGTCATGTTATGCTTATTATTTCATGCCATGTTATGTCAAGTTATGCTATGTTATTATTGATTTTGATTATGCATTCATGATTTTACTGCCATGCATGCATCATTAACTTGTGTGGAAGTTTCCTGTTAACTTGCTGAGATTTGTAATCAAATCTCACCGTGGTAGTCCCAACTACTATTCCCCCCGAATGGTAGGCGATGTGTCAGGATCGGAGCAGGGAGCAGACATTGGCAGACTGGAGGAGGTTGACTAGACGCAACACAGAGTTTGCAGCCTCTATAGTTAGGTCTATGGATAGTATTTCGGCATCGTTAGTCGAGTTACGCGAGTTACTCAACGAACTTGCCTGATAGTGTATTTTGGCAATGTAAATATGGAGTCTGATCTCCCATGTTTTGAGATTACAGTCTACTGAGACCCGTACTGTAATCGTAGATGTTTTATTTGTTAAGTATGAATGGATTACGCTTTAATTATTTTGGATATTATAAGTTTGGTGCATAGTATTGCTCAAAAAAAAATTATCCACTGCGAATATTGCATAATGCTAGATGCATGTTAGGAATATTGCATCTTATATGTCATGAACTGGGGCAGGTAACCTTGTGTTGCATGTCCCGACGCTTCGGATGTCTGTCCGATCCCTAGCGGAATCTGGGGGCGTCACACGGGGGATCGACCAAAGGACTGGTCTATCTGGGTTCCCCTAGCCAAATGGTGGTAAACCTCTACTCAACACCACTCAACCAAACTTACCCCCTTTTGAAGCCCTCTATGGCTATCCTCTACCGCGGCTCCTCAATTATGTGCTGGGAACTACCCATTTGGAGGCTGTGGAAGTCAGCCTTTGAACTAGAGACCAGAACTTACAAATTTTGTGCCATAACCTGCACAGGGTACAAGAAAGAATGAAAAAGTATGCTAACCTAAGAAGTAATGAAAAAAAGTATAGTATCAAAGACCGGGTGTACCTCCATCTTCAACCCTACCGGTAGATCTCTATGTCCCACTGCCCAAATCTCAAGCTAGCTCCCAGGTATTTCGGCTCCTTCAAGATCGTGCAAAAGATCGGCCATGTTGCTTATAGACTCAATCTGCCAGCCACAACACGAATACACCCAACCTTCCACATCTAACAACTCAAGAAGAAATAGGGAAATAGGTTCACTACTGTGCCGATGCTTCCTCCAGTAGATTCCATGGATGTTTTGAAGCCATAACCCGAAGAAGTTTTCAAGCACCTTTTGACAAAGGCCCATAATTGAGCACAGGTAGAACTCCTGGTCCAATCACAAGGACGTGAGGTAGACGATACTACATGGGAGCCCTACGACCAACTCAAAGAAGCATACCGGTAACTTGTGGGCAAGGTGGCATGAAGGGGGAGGTTTTGTCAATGGTGTGAAGGGAGATAGAGAGCAGTAAGTCTGTACATAAACCGACGCAACTGACCGCCACCAACGCGAACCGGCCGATAGCTACAGGAACCGGTCGGTGTGCGATGGAATATTATAGAAACTGATGTTCAGCGGTTCGATCCTGGTTTGAAGAACTGACGCCGCCCGAGAATCACCAGAGAACCGCTTCGATCGATTTCCTCTTCTCCATCGACCGGTTACGGTCGGTTGCACCACTAAGTTTTTAGACGTCAGTCGGCATTGGTTTTGCCTAAAAACCACGCTGAAGACGTCGGTTTTCACCCCTAGAGAGCAGGAAGGATCTGGAACTGAAGTTTCAAGAAGCACAAGGAAGAACTGAAGCTTGTCTAACCATAAGGCTCATGGGCCTCACTTTGTTATTTCTTTATGCTTTTAGTGTTATGTTATTTTAGTTGGACCTTAGTGAATCAGTTAATGGGCTTAGGCCAGTAACGTAGGCTTTATTTGCATATTGTTATTTACTTTGTTGTTCGGCCCAGGCCCGTGATAGGAACAACGCCGTTAGAATATGCCAGCTATATGTAATGAACAGGGATGCTCTGCAGAAATCATCCGAAAGAAAACGAAAGATTCTTATTTCTATCTTTTCTCTCTTTTTTCATTACAGAAATTAATTTACATTTCACAAGGAATTGTTACGGAGAGAGAGATTTTATAATTGGTACTGCTTGCAATCTGGTTTTGGGTTTTCAAATCTTTTGCTAGGGGTCAAATGAAATATGCTTATCTATTGGTGCTCGGGGAAAAAAAGATTACGTCACTTCTTTTTTCTCATATACAAACTCCGTTCTAGCCGTGGTATTACAGGCACTTTGGGACTGCCTCAAGCCCGTTTCAATAGTAAAAATATTTTATCTAAATTTACTATTATAATTTTTTCAAGTTTTTACATAAAATATAATAAATAATTTAATTTTTTTAATTTTTAAAATAATAATAATATTAAAAAATAATATTATGATAATATTTTATTCAATTTTCTTCTCAATTCATCTCATCTCTACTCACTATCCAAACGTCACATCAGTTGTTGTTTCGATTTTCAATTAACTATGTGCTCGATAATTCTATTCAGATGGTAGATTTCGTAATCCACTTTATTTTAGATTCTAATTTACAGTAATATATCCCCAATCCAATTATTATGCAGGTAACTTGTTGGATTTGTGATAAAGAGTTTTTTGCTTGCTTGAGATCTCGATGGCTGTCTCGCTCTCGCTAGAAAATACAAACAATTAATGCTTTTAGAAATCTATTAAAGCATCAACCATTTTTTCAAACATGGAAAATGACTCTTTTATCTTCCAGCAACCGAAAGTTCTTGTGTACGTAATACAGTTTTATTAGTTAGGAGTATGCATCCGGATCCGGATACCTGGTCATAACCGGATCGGTATCCGGATCCGGATTCGGATGATAAAATCCCGACGGTTATCCATCCGGATTAATCCGGATTCAATCCGGGCGGATAACCGGGTTCAAAAGATTTTGGTTTTGATGATATATTTTCTCTAAATTTTAAGGTTATAATCTCTCTCTTATCGAAAGCCTGTATTATCTTCAGATGTTCTAGGCCGACACCCGAATAAAAAAAAAAAAAAACTTACCGAAAGTGTTAATATAATTGTAAAATTTTGTTTGTATGAAATTTGATCTAAAGACTTTTTGAGTTCTAGTTGTTCACAACCACGTTAAAGGATAGAAACTTTAATGCCCGTTACTTTGAGTGGCTGCCATCATTAGACCTTTTTTCTTCAATGGGAATTGGACATGAAGGACATAGACGAGAAGTGACATGTGTGCTATTAAGTCAATTTGAGCTATTTAAAGAAAAATAATAGACATATAAATATAATTTTTATAATTTTATATATAATTATGTTTTAAATTATAGATACTTTTATAATATAATATATAAATATAATATAGTTAAAGCCTGGGCATATGTATGAGTCAAGAAATTATAGACGGTGTAAAGGCAAAGTCATGGAAAAATCTTTTAATACGAAAAGATTGAGAGTATCTGAGGGTGATTTTGTTTTAGGATTTAATCGTGTAATTTTAGGAATAACTATGTGGATGTTAATAATTTGGGGAACGATGAAATTTTAGAGTTAATGTGAACTTATGTGTGTATGACAATTTTAAACTTAAGAAAAAATAGGTCATTAGTATTTCAAGTTTGAATTGCAAGAACTGCTTAAGTAGTAATTTATGTACTTCTGGAAATTGATGTAAGTTATATGCTTCTTTATTCGATTTTGGATAAAATTTAGAATTGAATCGGTATATACTGATTTTGTATTTTTGAAAATCGATTATGTATCGATTACCCTCTTAAATCGATACCTCTTGTTTTACCGGTTTCAGTCCGATTTGGTCCGATTTTTCGATTTTAAAAGTATTAGTATAAGGACAAAAAATTTAATTAATATGTTAATGTATAATAATTAATTAAAACGAAATGTAATTAATATACTAATGTATATTAGTATTACTAATGTATTATATATTTATCAAAAAGAATATGTTGAGAATTCATTAGGCCATAAAATGTTATTAATATATATATATATTATGTTTAAAGTATATGATCAAATAAACTTTCATGTTTAAGATTAAAATTTTATTTAATAATAACATTATCTTATATATAATTATAACTTATATTATTATATATAATATAAAAAAATATTATATATAATATTAAAAAAATTAATTTAAAATATATTATATAGTGAACAGGTCCTGTCCGGTCCAAAAAAGCATAGAACCAAAACTGGTTGGTATTGGAACTAAGGGAACTGGTCCAAAACTGGACCGCTTCCACCAGTTCGGGCCGGTCTGGGCTGATTTCTTGATTAATTTTTACACCCCTATCAGTGGCCCTTTGTTGTAAATATTGTGTATTGCTATTGGAATTTGGAAGGGAGATCTTATTACGTTGGGCCAAGCCCATACTATCCTACCCACAATTTGTGAAAAGAGTAAACCAAAGCAATCTGAAGAAATTGGGCCCAGACAGCGTCCACCACGAGAAGGGAATCGGTTAGCGGCTCGTCCCCTGTCCTCATTAAATTGAGCCCAATGCCTATTATTGATGGCCACATTAAATGTCGTATCCCGCCGTCACTATGAAAAGTGGGAATGACAATGACAGACGGGTTTCACGAGGAACGATGCAAAAGCTAACCCATGACAACAGTTAAAAAGGCAAAAAGCTACAGAAGACAGGAAAGCGATACTCAGTCTCTGGATCCTTGGAAAACAGAAGGAGAGTTCACTGACTTCGACATTGGATGCTACTTTGGCCAACTTTGCCCACCTCTTATAGGTAGCAGGTTGAAACAACTCCTTCAATGGCCAGTACACAAAACAAGTCCTAACAGCTGGTGCTGGCTATGAGATCCAATCTTGCTTGGCCTAATAACAATAACGTGCCTTTGTATGCTGGCCCCAACATGCTCGCACCCAACATCTGAGTGGCAATCCTCACCCATGAACATGGAAGGCAAAATGGCCAAGATGGAGGAACTAATAAAGAAATTGATGCTAGACACTGAGGCTCTAAGGCGAGAGGGCGAAGTGCTAAGGAAAACGAGCGTGAAACTCGGGTAGGATGCCAACCTGAGTAAAGTTAAGCAAATGGAGGGAGAGTCACAGGCCGTTGGCGAGGTATGCAAACAAATGAGCGACGGACTACAAGGCCTCAAAGACAAGTACGAGGAGATGACAAATAGATTGGGAGGGTCCTCATCTGTAGAATAAATACTGAGCTACACAGACTTGTTGTACAGCCTAGAGGTGATGGTAGTGCCACTCCTACCCAAGCTCAAAGCCCCCCAGATGGAAATGTATGATGGATCCAAGGATCTGACTGAACACTTATTAACTTTCAAAACCCACATGACACTAGATGGCTACCTAGGAGAGATAGCGTGCCGGGCGTTCCCCCTCACTCTGAAAAGTTCTACGCAGCCATGGTTCGAGACTCTCTGGTCGAGCTCTATTCACAGCTTTGAAAAGCTTGGTCGACAATTCTTAACTTAGTTCATGGTCAGCCGAAACATAAGACGACCAGCCGTTTACTTACTCACCGTGAAGCAAAGGGAAGAAAAGAGCCTGCAAACATACCTATATTGCTTCAACAAAGAGCGACTGGCCACCAACAATCAAGATGAAAAAATCATGTTGGCAACACTCTTGGGAGGCCTGTGGCCTTTCAGCTCATTTAGGGTCGAAATCGCGAGGAGACCTCTGTGAACTTGCGGGAATTCATGAATCGGGCAAACAATTTTGTCAATGCTGAAGACATCCTTTAAGCCTTGACCACGTCTTGACAAGCTAACCCCGATCGAACCACCACAGCCCCCAAACAAGTCATGGGGGAAAGGTCCTTCGACAAAGAGCCCCAGACAAGGAACGGGTAGGGGACAAAAGAGGCAATGTCGAGAGCTCCGTGAGGAGCGAGTAGACGAGTATGAGCGTGCAAACGCGGGATAGTGAGCAGCTGTGGGGAGGAGGCAATTGTAACAGCCGGCTAGAAATTCAATGGTAGAATTTCTATTGGCTTTAGGAATCTTGTGAAAACTCCATAAGTTTTCACGCATCGACCAATCGCATAGTTTTAGTCTATCAACATAGTTTGTATTATCACTCACTATGGTGCTAGAAGTGTGATTCTAATTATTTAAGGTAGTTATAAGTGTTAGAATGTATTATGGTCTGCGCCATTAGACTCAGTTGATTATTTAGGAGTTTATGATGCAATAAGTCTATTTTCATATTTTCGGACGAAATGTATGTATGAAACTATGAAATTATTTTTAGGGGCACTTTAAGGTTGAATTTCGGTAAATGATTTTCACTGTAGGTTAATATGAATATTTAAGAATTTTTTGTGCTAAGTTTATGATTCACTTTTATGAAATAAATAGTTACCTCGTTATGCGCACCAATTGCAGTGTTTCAAAATCACAGTGTGGAATGTCCAAATTAGATTAGAGAGATTTTATTTGGACATTTAGCAGTATCTTAGCCACACATAGTGAATAGTATTAGACACTTGACACCATGAAAAACGTTTGATGGATTTGAAGGAATCAAAGTGTGAGATCATGCCACCTAATCAAAAATCTTATTACATCCGACCAATCAAATTGTGCCAAATCAAAGAGGATTTACACCCTACTAAAATCCTATATGGTTAGAATCCAACTGTGAACCCAAAAGTATAATTGAAACTGAAATTCTAAATGGTTTTATCCAAACCATAAAGTTGACCTTCAAAACCTAAATGAATCAGTTTTTAGCATTGTGTTTAATCGCTTGATTAAATTACTTCCACATGCTATTAATGCTTCAAATTTATGTTTGAATATCATTATCCAACCTTGTTAACCTTGAAAAATTGATTGTGCTAATTGATATTGGATTTGGGTTTGATAGCAACCCAAACTCTCTTAAAATCCCAAAATATAGGCCCGTTCGGTTTAGGCCCATTAAGGCCCACGAATTTGGTCTCATTAGCATTGCTTCTTGGCTAAGTTTGCACCCTCACTTGGCTGACCAGATCTTTCCAAAAGAGATTCTATAAGATTTTGAAGAAAAATATATAAAGGGCCACCTCACAATCTGCTTTTGTACCAGGGAGATTAATCTCAAATAATGTACTAGTAGCTTATGAGCTTGTCCATTTCATTTGAAGGAAGAGGCAAGGAAATAAGGGTTTCATGTCTATTAAACTAGATATGAGCAAAGCTTACGATCGAATAGAGTGGATGTTCCTTGAAGCAGTTATGCAAAAAATGTGCTTTGGTGTTAAGTGGGTAGAGTTGGTTATGAATTGTGTAAGGACTGTTTCATTTTCCATTTTGATAAATGGGGATCCTAAAGGTCCTATTTACCTCACTAGAGGTGTAAGGCAAGGGGATCCTATCTCCCATTATTTGTTTCTTTTGTGCATTGAGGGACTCATTTCTTTATTACAACAAGCTGAGATGAATGGAGCAGTAGAGGGGATTCAAATATGCAGGAATGCTCCTATTGTAAATCACTTAATGTTTGCAGATGATAGTGTCTTGTTTTGTAGGGCTACTTTACAAACAAACTTGAATATAACGCAGCTACTTGAGACATATGAGAAAGCATTTGGACAGAAGGTAAACAAGGACAAGACAACAATGGTTTTCAGCAAGAATGTCATAGCTACTCAACAATCCGAGATCTTGCAGTTGTGGGGAGTGAGGCAATGCCAAAATTATGACAAGTATCTGAGCCTCCCTTCTATGGTGGGCAGAGGAAAAAAGCAAGCTTTTTCTCAGATTAAAAACAAGGTTTGGCAGAAACTTCAAGGGTGGAAGGAAAAGATCTTGTCTCAAGGAGGGAAAGAGGTGCTTATCAAGGCTGTGGCCATGTCAATCCCAACATACTCGATGAGTTGCTTTAAACTCCCTCTCTCTTTATGTTCTGAATTGGAAAGCTTAATTGCCAAGTTCTGGTGGGGGTAGAGGGGAGAGGAGAATAAAATAAGGTGGGTGAGTTGGAGGAAGATGTGTGAATTAAAAGCTAATGGTGGGATGGGGTTTAAAGATTTGAAGACTTTCAATCTTGCTCTATTAGCCAAGCAGGGATGGAGAATTCTCAAAGAAGAAGATTCACTTCCACACAGGATCTTCAAAGCAAAGTATTTCCTCTCATCTAAGTTTAAAGATTCATAGTTAGGAGCAGCCACTTCTTATGTATGGAAAGGTATTTGGGAAGCAAAAAGTTGGCTATTAAAAGGTTGTAGATGGAGGATAGGAGATGGAAAGGCTATTAAGACATGGTTCTGATTATTGGCTGCCAAAACATAGATTAATCTCACCTTCAGAATCCATAACTCAAACACAACTTAACTGGACAGTGGCAGAGTTGATTGATGAACACATGAGATGGTGGGATATGGATAAGATTATAAGATTGTTACCTCAAAATGCAGCTCATGAGGTTCTAAATATTATGTTACATGCTGAGAGCCAACAAGATTGTTTGGTTTGGGAGCATGAGTCAAATGGTCAGTATAGTGTAAAGAGTGCCTACAGGATGTTTATGTCTTTATGTGAAGAATAGCAGGTGGGTGAGGTTTCTTATAGGGAGGAACAAAGAATCTGGTGGAGGAAAATTTGGAAGATGAGAGTCCCTAACAGAGTAAAAATATTTGCTTGGAGGGTATGCAAGAATGGATTACCAACTTTGTAGAACCTCAAAGCCAGGAAGGTGGTGGAAGACTCTAAGTGCAGATGATGCAAGATGGAAGAAGAGGACATTAATCATACTCTCCTTTACTGCTCAAGTTTCATAGAAGTCCTGGTGTCACAGTTCAGTTTTTTGCAAGAGTTTCAAACTAATCTTGATTTTCTGCAAATTGTGGCTCTCGTGGTTAGAAGAAATAAACAAGGAGAAATTGAAAAACTGTTCCTATGTGCATGGGGGCTGTGGTATAGAAGAAATCAATTTATCTTTAAGGAGAAAACCTTGAAACCAATTGAAGTCTTGGATAATGCTTTAGCAGGTTATAATGAATATCAATCTGTGATAGATAATCAACAGCAAGGTGGCAAGTATCATTGTGGTTGGCAGCCACCACCTACAGGAGTAATGAAGCTAAACACAGATGGGGCTATTTTCCATGATTATTGTAGATCAGGTGCAGGCATGGTTCTTCGAGATGAGGGTGGTATTCACAGCAAGCATGCCAAAAGCTCAGATTGATGATCCTATGGAGATTGAACTTATGACTGTGTTGAGAGGATTGCATATCTATCTCCCGTTGGGTATTAGTGCTCTTCAAGTTGAATGTGATTCCATGTTGGTTGTTCAAGAACTTAACAAAGAGCAGATTTCTCTGTCAATATGGGGAAATTTGATTCAAGAGATTAGGAGATTGCTTCTTAGATTTCCAAAAGTTTCAATTCATCATAAGGGTCATTTGGCTAACAATGTAGCCTATAGTTTGGCAAGATATTCATGGCATCTAGATGATCTAGTGATTTGGTGGAACTCATTTCCAGAGTTTGTTTCCCAAGTCATTTGGCATGATGTAATGATGTAATTCTTTTTATGAGTAATAAAACAAGTTTCAGATTGTTTATAAAAACAAAAAGCAAAAAACAAAAGATCTTGGGCTGATTTTTGTTTAATGTAATGGGAAGAAAAGGCCAACACTCAAACTCTATTCTAGTCCTATCACTTTCCATATCTTGTATAAGAGGCTCTCCTGTCCACTTCCCACGAAAAGCAATCCTCCTTTACACTTTTGTTTGATAAAACATAAAAGACACTCTCGGACAGTTTTTCTGATATTTGTTGTATGCCTTATTCGAAGCTTTTTTAAGTGTTTTCTCACAAAGTTTCCTCATTAAGTGGTAATTTTACTCCAATTATATATTTTTCTATATTTCTAATTATTAGTGATTAAGTTCTAATTTTTAGAAATCATTACTTTTAGTTCCTTGTGATCGCGCTTGAGTTTTTTCTAGAAACGCGACGACCGATGTAAGTTAGCTTTTAACTTACTAGCAGTTTAATGTGTACGAGTGATAAGTAAAGGAATTACATTGTATATATGTATGTTAGAACATGTGTCATGCCAAGTCATTACATATTTATCTATTACATAGAATTTATTCTGTCACGAGTTATTCATCTGTTACATAAGATATTTTGTCATGTATTACTATACATTGCAAGTATGTTATGTTAAGTTAAATATGCTATCTGTTACATGTATGTTATGTCATGTAATATTCAATGTTGTAAGTATGCCATGTTAAGTGTGTTATCTGTTATATGTTATGTCATGTTACGAATATTTCTATTTCAAATAAGTCATATATTTTGAGTTACGTTTAAGTCATGTTGTGTTACGTCAGAGCTTTCTGTCCTTTCGTGCTCCAGTCATGTTTCGTCTGGAATATGGTTTGTGTATTTGGAGAACAGTCATGTCAATCACGACCCTAAGCGCTAGGATGGGGTAATATCCTAGTGAAACTCTTTTGTTCACGTTGGAGTGTCTAAATAAGTGTGAAATTCCCTGGGTTGGCGAAGTACAGTCAACAGGTTGTGAATGGGGCCTGACTAGCTGGTCACCGGAGTGTGCCAGACACTAACGCTGATGGAGTTATACTTTATTTTAAGTGTGTCCATAGCAAGTGTGGCACAAATAATTCATGGGGTCACAACAACTGTGAAGCATGAAGCATGGAGCCACAACAACTGTGGAGCATACACTACGTGAGACACAGCAATTGGGACACGTAGAATATGTGAGGCCACAAGAACTGTGGAGTACGTATTAACGCAGTCACAGCTGGTAAAGATACCTGTGTTGTGATGCTGTAATCGACATGGACACAAGGCTCAAGGGGACCTGTGTAACACCCGTATGGTCACGTTAATGATTAAGTCTATTCAATAAGATTTCAAGTTCATGTATTTCACGTTCAGGTCATGTTTCACGTTATGTTATGATCAAGTTTATGTTAAGTCAAGTCTCAGATCAAGTTCATGTCAAATGAAGTCTCAGTTTAAGTCCAGTTCAGTTTAAGCAAGTTGAGTTCAGTTCACGCTTTAGTTTAAGTTATGTTAGTTATGTTATGTTGTATGCTAAGTTATGCTATGATTACTTATGATTTTGATTATGCATTCATACTTTTACTGCCATGCATACATCATTAACCTGTGTGAAGGTTTTTTGTTAACTTGCTGAGATTTGTAATCAAATCTCATTATGGTAGTCTCAACTACCATTCCCCCCGAATAGTAGATCTTGTTACAGGATTTGAAGGAGAACCGAGAATCGACCAACTGAAAATGGTCGACTAAGTGACGGTGTGACGTAGATGATAGTACAATAGTTACCTCAAATTACTACTTGTATTTGTGGAGTTCAATCTCCAATACTTTTTTGATCACATCTATTTTAGACTAGTGTTGTGATCTCAGTTGTTTAGTATGTAATTATGTATGAAATATGTTTTAAGTATTTGAGATATTTCAGTTTGGTGCATAATATTGCTAATGAAAAAAAAAAAAATTATCCGCTGTGAATATTATATAATACTAGATGCATGTTAGGAACATTGCATTTTATATGTCATAAACGGAGGCAGGTAACCTTATGTTACATATCATGACATTTCAAATATCCGTCCGATCCCAAGTAGAATTTGGGGGCATCACAGCAATCATGACTGAAAGGGCCACCCATACTGTCCTTACCACAAGGAGCAGGGTCACCAGACTGAAGATTGCCAATACTTGAGACAAAAAGTCTTGGATGAGATCCGTGGTGACATCAAGCAATAGATCCAAGGGGAGACCCTGAGGAGGCTCAAAGGTAGCGGAGCAAAAGTCCCAAAAGAAGGCTTATCAGAAGAAGGGAAGTAAGCCCCCTAGACTCATGACTCAACAATGTACCGTTAAGAGAAATCCATACCATCGCAGGGGACACGCCAGGGGAGGAGCCTCGGCTTCGGGAAGGAATGCCTATACCAGGAGGGTGAGGTATATAGAGCTTTTCAATGTCGATAGGCCATCCAAACAGGCCCAAGCCCAAAGAAGCTCCACCACAGCTTTCGTTGACGCCAACTACAAAGCTGTCATCTATCCCCACCCTTTGGTGGTAACTATTCTGGTGGTCAACTACACCACTTGGAGGATACTAGTGGACAATAGCAACCAGGCTGACATCCTCTTTTGGGAAGCTTTTTGCCAATGGGAATTGGCTAGGACAGGTTGCGCCCTTCCCCCATGCCGCTGAGAGAGTTCTCTAGCGATGTCGTGCAGCCCATGGGAGCGAACCCGAAATGGAATTAAATAGGATGAGGGGCGACGATTGGAGAACCCAAGCATTAGATGCAATGGGACATGATGAAGCAACGATTATGCATGTTCTTGAGAAAGATTACGAGAGAAGGAGAAGTGTCAAGGAGTGGGGGAAATTTTTTAATTCCCTCCACTCTGGCGAGTAGGGAATTCGCAGGGTAGCTGGAATGGAGATCTAAATGCGTTAGACCAAGCCCATACTATCCTACAAGGCCCACGATTTGTGAAAATAGCAAACTGGAGGAATCCGAAGAAACTGGGCCTAAACGATGTCCACCACGAGAGGGGGATTCAATTGACAGCTTGTCCCCTCTCCTTATCCCAATGCACTAAAGGGATTAAGACTAGTTATGATCTGGTTTCACAGGGAATCAGCTGCATTAAATGCACCTCTGAGTGACCTCCCCCAAGGTTAGGCCCGATGCCTATTGCTGATGGCTGCATTAAATGCCATATCGACCAACACCACGAAAAGGGAGAATGATCGTGACAAACGGATTTCACGAGGAGTGATGCAAGAGTGAACCTACGACAATAGTTAAAAAAAGGTAGAGAGCTAAGAAAAAACCTATAATATTATAACAATTCGTTAAAATTTTAAAAAGATAATAAATTTACAAGAAAATGATCAACTCTCCTCTCTAGATATCCATTTCAACGTGGATGGATATCATGACCATCTCAATGTAGAGATGGTTGCAAACCATTCCGTTCTGAGTGGATGTTGCCACCCCAGTTTGAGGTGGTCATAGGCCATCTTGTTTGGGATGGTCTTGTGGCCACCTCACGCTGAGATGGCAGCAACAAAAAATCAAAGAATATCTATATATAAATTAAGGTAAATATATATATATATATATAATATCTCTTGAGATCAAAGAATCAAATGCGTACTTAAGAAATAAAAATAAAAGAAATGAAATGAAATTCTTTTAGTACTCTAAAAGCCAAAAGGATTGGTTCCCCAACCCTACCGATAATATATTTATTTAATTTAATTTAATTATATTAGTGGATGGATAGGATTAACCTAATATTCCAATTATCTTTGTTTTCAGACTAAAGCGTTAGCTTTTTCTATATATGTCCGAACCTTCAAAGGAGGCAAACACCTATAATTACGAAATAAGATTGTCAGGTTATATGAAATGTCAACATGCATGCATAATGCAGAAGAAAACAAAAATTTAAACAGCTCCACAAAAAAATATGTAAAAGAGAAGACCCATGCACGCAACATCTCGATCGAAAGCTGCATGAGGAATTAAGCAACTCCATCTTCTAGAAAAAAAAATGGGGTAAGTTATTGCACATCTTTCATACATCTTTATTAAATAAAATTTTAAGTTACTTGCAAAGTCAGAATTTTAAAATTGATATATGAATTTTATAAAAGTCAAAATTTACGATTAGGAAACTAATGAGAAACGAAAATTTAAGTTCTCATTTTCCACATTCTCATTTTCCCATACATCCTTATCTTTAGAGGCTAAGTCAAGTACCTCCATGCATTTACAATGTTAGTTGTCGATTTATTTCGCAACAAGATATATTGTATTAAGTCAAAAGGATATTGGATAATGAAACAACTTAAATTATCTATGGTCTGTTTGGATGTTGAGATAGTTTCATCTCAACCCATCTCATTTCAACATGGTAAATAGAAGTAGTTTAAGGTGCCAAGAACATGAAAGATTCAGCTTGCTGTAAAGGCTTTATTTTATTTTTTTTGAGTTCATTCGTGTTCTCAACAGAGCAGGTGAGTCAACATCGAACCACTATTGGCACCATCCTGAATTCTCTATTTCAAGATAATGTCTTTCATCTTCTAGATTAATCTTTATAACAAATAAGAATCATGACTAGAAGACACGCTTTTAGTGGTTTTAATCAATTGAGTATCGTAAAATTAATATAATGCTAATTAAGAAGCAGAGCTCTTGATTTAGACCTTTCATTCCACCGGTTTTTATGAGAACGATCTACGACCCAATGGATTGCTGTTTTCTGTTCAAATAAGGGAACTTATAGCTGATGCATTATCATGATGAACAAGCAAGCCCATGCTTGGAAAAGCTACTTACCCATTCCAAGTCTCTTGTTACTTTTTGGGTTCCTTTTCCTTTGACATTAAAGTAAAGCTAGGATAGATACCAACTCCAACTTTACGTAGGACTTTGTCAAATGTTTACAAAACGTTTCCCTTATAAATCCCCCCTAATGCCATTCATCAGCTTCATCATAGCAGGTCCTGAACATTTCTCTGCGAGTGTTTTATACATAGAGGGGTCTTGATCTTGAAAGTATTGGGACAAAAAGAGAGAGAGACAATAATAATAATGTCTCAGTTTACGAACCCTTTCTTTGTTCTCTCTCTTTTTGCCTTTGCTCCCCTTTGCTGCTTCTCTAGCAAGACTAATGGGGGTTACCTCTACCCACAGTTTTATGATCACTCCTGCCCAAAAGCTCATCAGATTGTTAAGTCCATAGTGGCCAAGGCTGTGGTGAAAGAAGCTCGCATGGCGGCTTCCTTGCTTAGGCTCCATTTCCACGACTGTTTTGTCAAGGTCTTCCAAATTCCCAAAACTCATCTCATTTAACAGGTTATAAAGACTACACTGCATTATCCATGCATGCATGCATGTCAACTTATATCCCAAAAAACTCTTCATATTTTGCAGGGGTGCGACGCATCCCTATTGTTGGACAGCAGGGGAAGCATAGTCAGTGAGAAGAGGTCGAACCCAAACAGGAACTCGGCTCGAGGGTTTGAAGTTCTGGACGAGATAAAATCTGCGTTGGAGAAAGAGTGCCCACATACAGTATCTTGTGCTGATATTGTGGCTCTAGCTGCTAGAGACTCCACTGTTCTAGTAAAGTGACACATTTTTATAGTCTTGTCATAATTTTGCTGCAGGACAGAAATAAGCCAAAATATATTTTGCATCCCTAAACTATATAAAAGATAATGAGTTTTTTGCTCAGTCCATTGAGATTTTTCATACTTAAGAATGAACATGCAATGTGTGAATTTTGTTAGCTTGAGGTACAAAATGTAAAAACTTTATAACTTGTTGATGGAAGAAAATATACCTTTACCTAAAAACAACTTTTGGCTAGCCAACATATGTGTGTGTGTATAATCAGAACTTGACCATGTTTTGAATATGCAGAGTGGTGGACGCAGCTGGGAGGTTCCATTAGGAAGAAGGGACTCCAGAGGTGCAAGCTTGAGTGGCTCAAACAACAACATCCCTGCCCCAAACAACACATTCCAGACTATCCTCACCAAGTTCAAGCGACAAGGACTTAATGTCGTTGATCTTGTTGCGCTATCCGGTAATATTTAAAGAGCTAGCTTGAACCTACCATTGTGCCAAACCATAGTCTGGGTCCTTAATTTAAGGATAAATGATTGAGGGCATGGGTGTGGAGGAATCTAAATTACCCAGAACACACGTGATTAACCTGGTTTAACTTCAAAACAAAGTCACCATCTAAATTAACCAGGTTTAATTCAGTATGGCAAGAAGATTATTGAAGTTTGAATAATTGTTATGCAGGGAGCCACACGATAGGAAATGCCCGGTGCACCAGCTTCAGGCAGAGACTCTACAACCAGTCAGGCAATGGGCTACCCGACAGCACAGTTGATCAATCATATGCTGCCCAATTGAGAACCAGATGCCCGAGATCAGGTGGTGATCAGAACCTGTTTTTCTTGGACTTTGTCAGCCCAACAAAATTCGACAACAGCTATTTCAAGAACTTGTTGTATTCAAAAGGCCTTTTAAGTTCTGATCAAGTTCTTCTCACAAAGAACGAAGCATCCATGGAATTGGTGAAGAAATATTCAGAAAACAACGAGCTGTTCTTCGAGCAGTTTTCCCAGTCCATGATTAAGATGGGAAATATTTCTCCATTGACAGGTTCAAGGGGAGAGATTAGAAAGAATTGCAGGAAGATTAACTCCTGATTAGCTCCATTATAATACTGCAGTTCCATCGAGTGTCGTGTGCTTTTCCTGCAATGTTTTCCTGATTAGTTTTTTTTTTTTTTTTGAAAGACCTGATTAGTTAATAATATATGACATATTTTAAGTGCTTGGTATATGAACCCGCGTAAATGTGCTATATTTACGAGTGATTGGGAATGAAAAGTAATATTAATCTTCGAAAACTATCTCAAGATTTTAGTAGGTACGTCACCAGACAGCATAAAATAAAGGAAAATGCTACCCTTCCTACAACGGATACAATTCCACACAAGGAAACTCTGTTACTCTACCACCAACGGCTCCTATTTCACAAAAGGAAACTCTACACCCAACGGCTACATGCACTGGAATGGAAATCACATCCACCGAATCCTCTTAATTTACTTTTTCAAACATTGTAACGTTACACAAAATACTTCTCTGTACATGTATGTATATATAACACAAGGGCTCTCAATAGACTCTCACGGTGTGTAAGAATTTTTCACAAACACTTGCTGTTCAATTTGTCTTTATGGTAATCAGAGCCTTGTGCAAGCACAAGAGAGCCTTACTCCCATGGCGTCAATCTCACTTTCGGTCAACAATTTCGTGACCTTACGGTTGAACCAGGGGAATTACCCCTTAAGGCGGGAGCAGGTCGTGGCCTTGGCTGAGAGACAAGACCTCATGGGACACCTCACAGACGCTGCCTTCCCTCCACCGTATGATCTCATCGCCGATGAAGCCACAACAACCAGTCACAAAGAACTGAGTTCTACATACCTGAGATGGAGGAAATTTGACCGACTACAACGTGGATGGATTATCGGTACCCTCTCGGAGGAGTCGCTTGGCTTAGTGGTCGGGCTTGAGACTTCATCTGAAGTCTGGCACGCTCTTCAAGAAGCCTATGCCCAAGAATCCCAAGAAAGGGAGTTCCAGCTTACTCAACAATTGACATACATGAGGAAGGAAGCCACGACGTCGCTGCAAGATCACCTCCAAAGCTTCAAGACAGTGTGTGACCACCTAGCTGCAATCGGACGTCCCGTGAGTGACATGATGAAGGTTTTTTCCCTCCTCAACAACTTGGGTCCGAAATACGAACCCTTCACCACCTCCATGCTCAAGCCGCCGATGCCCTCCTACGTCGAGCTTGTGCCGCTGCTGCAAGGATACGAGATGCGGACTCAACTTGATGAATCCTTCAACACAGGCATACGCTTTCTATGGGAACAAAACGGGACACGGGAACAAGGGCAAACAACGCCCGTTCTCCTCCGGAGGACGTGGCGTCTCCCAAGCCAATCACACGTCCCGTCTCCTCTAGTGGGAACCACAATTCTGCTGTTACCGACACCACAGCTCGTGACACTGCTCCTGATAAATTGGAGACCTGTCAAATTTGCAAAAAAAAGACATTATGTTGCCACCGGTTCGACCATGAGCTCCAATCCGACGATATTTCACAAGCATTGGCTTCTCTTACTCATGAAAATGGCACTCATGCACTCATGCCACATAATGGACTGCATACACTGGTGCTTCTGCCTACATGACTAGTATCTCAGGTGTGCTTCCCAATCTTGGTCAATATCACGGTAATGACGCTTTTCTAATTGGTGAAAGTAGTCTTCATAATCACACACATTGGTGACACCTTTATTCATGGCATAGATTTTATGATTAAATTAAAATATATTTTACTTGTTCTTGATTTGGCAAAATTTTTTTTATCAATTAGCTAATTAACAACTTATTATTCTTATAATTATGAATTTTATGGTGTTAATTTTTCTATTAAGAAAAGGGCGACCAATTGCACATTGTTAAACGGAAGATGGAAGGGTAACTCATATGTACTGTCTTCACTACTTGAAGTACACTTCTCCACTCAATTTCAAATTGTTTATGAAGAAGTGTGACATTATCGATTGAGACATCCCCAAGCATTCCTACATAGTGTTCTTGGTTGTCAAAGCCTTATTCTTGTTCTCAACAAAAATAAAAGCAAATGAGCAAACTTCCATTTTTACCCTTTTCTATTATTGGTTTAAATGTATTTGATAAAGTTTATTGTGATTTATAGGGACCCGTACTAATTTTGTCTGTTGAAGAATTTTAATATTATGCATGTCTTGTTGATGTTTTTTCTTAATATATGTGGTTTATTCCTTAACAGAAAAAAATCTAATTTTTTAATGTCTTTATTTTATTTGAAAAATTTGTTAAACGTCAATTCAATAAAAATATCAAAATCTTTCAAATCGATGGTGGTGGTTTGTTCACCAACGCCCAACTCAATCTTCACCTTCAATAGCAAGGTATTCTCCATCAATACTCATGCCTTCATACCCCCGAAAAGAATGGCTCAGTGGAACAACGACATCAAACAATTTGTGAATTAGGTATGACCTTACTTTTTCAAGTGGTGTTCCAAAACGTTTTTGGGTCAAAATTTTTTCAACTGCTGTTTTCTTAATAAATCGTCTTCCTTCACTACATTAGATCTTAACTCACCATTTTCCCTTCTTCATGGTCATTATCCCGACCACACATCTTTTCGGATCTTTGGGGTCTAAATCCTACCCATATACTTGGGACAATAAGCACAACAAGTTTGATCTAAAAACTCTCCCATGTATTTTTATGGGCTATAATGACAAACACCAAGGGTATAAATGCTACCACCTCTCGTCGGACCTTCATCTCCTAACATGTTTTCTTATGAATCCACCTTCCCTTACAAACATTCTGGGAATCTCCACCTCCCTCCCGCTTCTGACCAAAGTTTATCAACATTTATGGATTGGCGTTCACCAAGCTGACTCGACATCACCTGTGATTGGCGCCACCCCTATACCATCTTTGACTCTCGTGGAGCTGTCTCCTTCGGCTTTACCCTGAGTCGAGCCTTCTAGTGCCCAACATGATGACCTTCCCCCTTTACCGACCCTTCCCGCCCATTGATCCACTCATTTTGGATCCTCCTTGCACAACATGGTAACTCACTCTCAGGCTGGGATCCGTAAACCCAACCTGAAGTACGCCCACTATCACACTGTTGTTAACCTTACCAAGGAACTAAAGACACTATGCTCCACCCTTAACCATGCTGGCTTCACCAAAGCACTACAAGATGAGATCCAAGCTCTCCAAGACAACAACACTTGGACACTCGTGCCTCGTTCCCCTTACATGGATGTTATTGGTTGCAAGTGGGTCTTCAAGACCAAAATCAATGCTGACAATACTCTCAATCGATTGAAAGCTTGCCTTGTTGCCAAGGGCTTCCACCAAATTGATGGTTCAATTATACAAAGACGTTATCTCATGTAATCATGTAATACCCGAGTCCTACTACTTAGATTCTTACGTCATTTTTATTAATTCTCTTAAGTGAAATATACTTTTATGCATTTTAAAATAAAGATTTTAATTATTTTATTTTAAGATGAGTATGCTTTATTTTAAAATGGAATTTATTAAAATAAATCAAGGGCATGATTTTAAGACTTTACAATATTTTCCTTAAGCTCTCTAATTTTACTAATTCAAGAAATGGCCTAATTATTCTCTACCATTAGATTTGTAGGTGAAAAATATCTTTGAGGTGGATAGATCTCCACCATCCATTTGCTTCCTTGTGATAGAAGAAGGGAACAAAGACCAAAACGTCCTTACCCCTCCTCCAAGTCTACAGCTAAGGTAACCAAAAAAAAGGAAAAAACTATTTAATCCCTTAAGGCTACGTTTGGATGTTGAGTTAAACTCAGCTGAGTTGAGTTCTTTATAAATAGTAGTGAGTTGAGTAATGGAGGGAGTTATGTGAGGCCCATCTAAATTGAGTCTAAAGTGTGTTTGGATGTTAAGATGTGTTTAGTACTTTTTATCAAAATTTGAAAGAGTACATATGAGGCCTGCACCATAGAAAAGTTAGAGTTGGAATACTCATTGAACCAAAAGACCTTAGAAAATCACAAGCTTCAAAATGATGTTTCCTCTTTTTTGAATTTGATGGGCTGACTTCTGAGAAGGAGAATCTAGAGGAGCAGAAAGGGGTTTTCGGGATTGTGAAATGAAGGATCCCTTTCTTTTTCTTTTTCTTTTTTAATAATTAAAATAAAGACGTGGCTACCACGTGGCAAGCTACATCAAGAGGGATCTACGAGCGGGACTTGCGAGCGGGGTCGGTAGAACTACCAAATATTAAAGGTGGAAAAAGTTGGCACATTCTTTTAATACGCCTGAATGGCCGTGAGATTTTAATACATATGAATGGTCGATATTCATGTAACACTAGAAATTTGTGGAAAAAATGTCAAGGAACACTGCGAAGGTCGGTCGATGTTAATCCAAGGGAAATTTTATCTGAATTAGATCTGGAATTGCTTAGCTGATCTCTTTTGTACCGCCTGAACATTGAAGAGTTGTATGTCATAATTAATGTACATGATCAGCTGGTATAGAGCACTGTAAATCTCACACTTCTGCATTCTCAAACGTCTTGTCCAATCGCTGGCATTAAGAATTGATGAGGCCTCAATATATACATGAAATGCATCCATTCAAACAACTTGGCCTAGAGTACTGATTACTGACGGCCACCTCACATATTTTAATTCCTTGGCCTTAGAAACGAATAGGTACAACAATATGACTACCCGTTTCCAAATAACAAAAAAGATGATGCCTAATTTCAAAATTTAAACCATAAGGAAAAAAGGTATTATAGGATTCAGAATGAGGATGTTGAGATAGAAGAAGCGCCCCACACTCTTTCACCTTCACGTTCGAGCTACTTGTTTTAACTGATGCTCCAATGTAGCTCCATCCATCCAAATTATTTGACTGCTCCAAAAGCCAGTTGGCTGGTAGATACACCCCAAACCCAATTGGCCCTACAGAAGGGTCTTTGGGGGCACGTAGGACTAAGGGTTCTTTTAGAGGACCTTTATTAGTCTCAAAATGATAAACAAACTCAACAAACTGGCCTTGATCAGGATGACTGCCCTTCAAAATCCTTGGATCTGAATTCTCTACCTCATCATCAACTTCATAAATAGTAAGATGAACATATCCCGCCCACTTACTATTATTATCTAAGTTTGGATGGATTTGAAGTGTTACATGAGAACCAAAACTTCTCATGTTGAACCACTCTGGAATTTCAGCTGCCAAGGAAGGTCCACATATTACCTTGGGATTAAAACTATTGGTTTCCTACATGTGAAGTAAGAACAAAAAACAGAAAGATGTTAATTGGAGTATATTAAATAACCACTTCCACAAAACATCTTATGAAGAGATCAAAGAGACTCACAACGTCATAGCCTTTTGTCTGCAAATTACTTTCTTCATAATTCAAGCTTCTGATGTAGTAGACTCTGTCATCAAAACCAATATAGAAGGCCCCAAAAGAGTCATCATTGCTCATTAACATTTCTTGAGAAGAGCAAGCATCTTTTGAGACAAACTCTGGCACTGCGAAAAACTTAGTGAATTTCATAGCAGTTCCACCGTTATATAATTGTTCCAGATACCCTTCACCATTCATGTCTTGAACTCCACCAAGTGCTAGGCAATCAGATACATCCATAATTTTCAGAGATGACAAACTACAAATAATGCTTGGAAAAATTGAGAGTTTTTTGCAGTTATGTAAAGAAAATATGGAAAGGCCACGTAAACTCTTAAATGATGGGGGGAGTTCCTTTATAGCAGTACCATCCAAATAAAGTAAGCAAAATGAAGTCATGTTTCACACAATGTCTGGGAACTTCTCAAATCTTGAACAATCAGAAAGATAAAAATGTTCAAAAGACTCCAAGCTAATCTCATTTGGGAAGCTTTTAAGGCGTTTGCAAGCATGTAGATTCAATCTTCTAAGCCGTTTGAGAACACCAATAGATTTGTGGACCTTAGATAAGCTTGTACACACTTCAAGGTCTAGTGTCTCAAGACTTGGGACTCCGGTGAAGTCTGGTGTCTCCAACAAGTTTTGAAAGCCTCTAAGATCAAAGCATTTCAAACTCCCAAAACTCTGTTATAAAACAATAAATATTGAACAAAAAAAAAAATGAAGCATTAACGAGCTTAGAACCATTAGTAGAAAGAAGAACAAGAAGAAAACACCTTACACTAATTCCCTTCCACAGTTGCTTGATGTGACTGCATGGAAATTTAAGTTCAATAAGATTGTCTACTTGGAAGCTATTTGACAAGGATTTTGAAGGATATTCAGACCATTCTAGCACTCATAACCCATGTGTTGGCATGAATCTTAAAGGGTCGTTGTGCCAATGCAGATTCAATAACTTATCACAGAGATTAGAAAAACTCATGTTGACAAAACTTGTGTTGCGAATTTTAAGAATTCTCAATTTCTTCATCTTTGAGAAGGCTTTAACATTGAATCGTTCCTCATTTTGATTAGGTAAGTTTAGCACTATGCCTTCAATCATGCCAGTTCCCTAAAAACCAAGAACAATAAAATTGTGTGAGAAATATTTGCAAAAAACTTAAGAATTAGAATGAAAATACGCTTTACAATTCTATCTGGATTAATCCATTTACAGTATTATTCTTCAACACATGAAGGACATCCTTATAATGCCACAATCTACTAGGCCGGCCAGGCTCTTCGGGGGATTCATTATAAATTATTTCTTGACCTATTTTTTGTAGCAAATCATGCATCCTCAACCTTTTAGATGAGATGGTTATAAGACATTTCTCCATGAGAATTTCAATATTGAGGTATGGGTAGTAACCAAAACTTTCTAATATATCCATTAAAATGTTATCTAAGACCTCTCCTTTGAAAAAACAAGCAATATCTCAAAACAGTTTCTTTTGCAAATCCTCCAATCCATCAAAACCTACTTGAAAATATCTAAAATTCCTTTATTAGGATTTACTTTCAGTTGATCCCAAGCACCTTTCCATGCATTTGTTCCTCTGCCAAACAAGGAGGACCCTAAAACTTTGAGAGCTAAAGGAAGGCCTTGAGCATATTTCACAAAGCCTTTGGATAAATCCACATAATTTTCCTCAGGATGGGGTTTCTTGAAAGCTGCCAAACTAAAGAGCTGCAATGCTTCATCATTATTCAACTCATTAACCTTATAGATATCATTCACTCCATGTCTTTTCAATAAATGGCTATCTCTACTTGTTAAAATAATTCTACTCCCCGGACCAAACCAATCATGGCTCCCTGCTAATGCTGTTAGATGTTCTTCTCTGTCCATATCATCAAGGACTAAAAATACTTTTTTGTAACATAGTCTATTCCGTATCATATTCATTCCCTCACGATCGTACCATATATTTATTGCCATTTCCATGAAGATCTTAGAAAGAAGTTATTTTTGTAAAGAAACTAAACCACGATTTCTAGTTTCTTCTCTAATATAGGCAATAAAACTGCTAGCTTCAAATTGGTAAGATATTCTACCATAAATGACTTCTGCCAAAGTTGTCTTGCCCACTCCAGCCATACCATGAATTCCTATAAAGCGAACATCATCCAATCCAATACCAAGTATGTTTATCATTTCCTCCACACGGGATTCTATTCCAACAAGGTCCTTGGAAAGAGTTGAAACGTTACGTCTCAATCCTTGAAGTATCGTTTTAATGATTTCTTGGACAATTGTTGATTCATACCTGGGAAAAATGATAAGATAATTAATTGTTATGAGATAGTGATAGCCTTTCAAGAGCCAAATGTATGATAATGTATTAATGTGGAATATAGCACATTATAAGGAGCATGGTTTTGGGATTTTGGTTGTAATCTCCATGCTCCCTTTGTATAAGGTATTACTCTACCATAAATAAGGGTTATCAATATAATTAGAGTACCGTTCTCATATCTACCATATTATAGCACCTTAATAATGTTTAACTTTTGACCCTTATATTTCCATTGTTTTTTGGTGAGAATTAGGAGAGTTTGGGTATTGTTTCTAAATTAGAATACATAGGAGAATTGTAGGTTTTGACAAGGAATTAGGGTTTCTTGGTACGTTGATGATCTGGGAGTTGCTATTGATGCCAAATCCAAAGGGACAAGGGATGAAGTAGTTTCATATAATTGATAGTAAAGTACAAGGGAATCGGCTTAGGGAGCAATGTAATGATATGTAGTCAAAAGTAACTGATGCATATAGTAAAGCCAGAGGAAGAAAGTTGTAGATCTGAGGATGAAGGGAAGCCATAGAATGCATGCTGACTTTGAGAGGAATAGACATGGATGCAAATTAAGAAGGTAGTCAAGTCCCTAGAGAGGAGGAACCATGAGTGATGATACAATTAATAGTCAGACAAATATACATATTTTAAAAAAATCCAACCAAGGGGAAAATTGGGTGATGGCAATAGCTAAATGGCCAATGGTTGAAGATGAAACGATTAATATTAGGGGGCAAGCACCAATTTAATGGGCAGGCAGATCTCCCTCATTGTTTCCTTAAATTCGTGGTCATCCACAACCAAAAGCAACCAAACAGATCTTGATTCAGGAACATTAAGGCCTCGTTTGTTTTTAGAAAACATCGCATTTCATCTCATCTTATCTAATCTCATCTCAATTTCATCATTACACTTTCCCAACTTTCAATACAAAATAAAATAAACAATTCAACTTTTTCAAATGTATTTCATCTTATCCCATCTAATCATTACAACTTTTTCAAATTCCAATACAAAATAAAATAAACAATTCAACTTTTTCAAATCCCAAAACAAAAATAATATTAAAAAATATATTCTAACAATATTTGTTTTAACTTTTTAACTACAAATCTGGTGTACCACATAAAGTCATATCAGTTTATAAATTTATTTTTATGAAATCTCTTACGGGAGGTTTGGATAATGAGTTGAGATGAAAGTTGAATAAAATATTATTAGAATATTATTATTCTTTTGAGATTTGAAAAGTTAAATTGTTTATTATATTTTGTAAGAAAATTTGATAAATTTGTAATGAGCTAGATGAGATAAGATGAGATTGAGATTAAATGTTTTTTGTATCCAAACCTAATCATGGCAATAACACTTCTCTAAGAAAAAAGTAATAGATCACAAGGATCAAATGTTAAATTTATTTAATTAAAGGGATTAGATTTCACATCTAGAATTTATAATTTTTGTCACAACTAGATCTTTAATTGATCAACATGAGTCTAACATGTGTATTTGTGTATTTATATGGATCCAATTAAATTTGATTGGTACAACCGGCCGGAATCCAATTTTATGGGGGTACAAATTTGAGAATCTCCAACATATACATGCAGCTCTCACTATAAGAATAAAAGAAAAAATGTTACCTTAGATGAAAATGCCATCAGGATATATTGCCCACTTCTTTCAAAGCAACTCTCCACGTTTGCATCTTCTCCGTATCAATATTAGGGTCTTCTTCATGCCTAGCAAAAGCTTCTGCAAAAGCCCCGGTTTGGTTTCGTACCTCAGAGGGATCAACATGGTAGAAAACAGGCAAAATTGTCAAACCCGTCTCTCTCGTGCATTCGACAATTTGGGCAAGTTCAGTCAAGCACCATCTTGAGGAAGCATAGTTTTTTGAGATAATGGGGATCGTGTACATGGATTCACGTATTGCTTTCAAGAGCTCTTGAGAAATATACTTTCCTCGCTCAAGTTTCTCGTCGTCTTTGAAGGCGATAATGCCTTTCTTTTCTAAAGCAATGTATAAATGGTCTGTAAAACTCTTGCAGGTGTCTTCGCCATGGAAATTGAGGAAAACATCATGTATCCATCGAGGTCTTAGAGAATTGTAAGAAGACGGTGGTACTGATGATGAGGCTCTTTGAGTGCTTAGGGCAACCATTGGACACTTGAAAAAAAAAAAAAAAAAACTTGTTTAAAGAAAAACTTGCTAGCTAGTAATTTGTAGATGACTTGGAGAATTATGAGAAGAGCTAGCACTAACAGGCTAGCTAGAGATATATATATATAAATATAGGAAAGAGGCTCCCTTGCTTTCCAAACTATCAAACAATTTAACAAACATCACCATTAGTGGGAATCAGGCCAGCTTGATCATGGGTTGATGTTAATGTCAGCCAAGAAGACGTAAACAAGACGGAATTAGAAAATTTAAGATCAGTTGCTTGGACAATTGAGGCACATTAATGGTCTTCCACGGCATGATCACAAGTCCAAACTTCCGGCCAGTTGATCTATTGTTTGGCAAACCGCGTCATTAGCAGATTTTATTCTTCATCTTAAATTTAGGTTTCTGCAAAATATATTGGGAACTTGGTGTTTAGTTGCTCTGTGCAGTTTAATTGCTCTGTGTTGTTCCATTATTTTGTGTTGTTCCAATGTTCTGTGTTGTTTTATTGCTCTGTGCTGTGAATTGCAATTGATGGTTTGGGGTGAAAACCATAAACTTTTCCCCAAATTATAAGAGAAAATGACATTTGCGGCACTGAATGTGAATGGATATGACTTACTTTAGTTATGCCTTACTTAAATTCATGCAATTTAACATGAATATTAAATTCATGCCTTACTTTAGTTACCGCTGGAGAGAAGACAAAAAATGTTACTGTTGGGGAAAGGACTAACCAAATGTTACTGTTGGGGAAATGACCAACAAAATGTTATCGTTAGAGAAAGGACAACAAATGTTACTGTTGGAGAAAGTACAACAAATGTTACCATTGGCAGAAGGCTGAAAGAATGAAACGTTGGATGAAGGACAAAAACTGTTACCATTACACAATACAAATAAAATATTACCATTATATATGCGGATAAAAATATATTAAAAAATATCATTGCGTTGGAAATCGCACATATTTAAGAAAAAATTATTATTCGTAATACTGTATTAATTTAAAAAGTATTATTGTATCCGGGTAAAAACCATATAAAGTGTTTACAAAATATAGTAGAATGTGATTTTTGAAAACAAGAGAAAAAAGACAAAAGAGTTGGTAGTTAAGAATGGAAATGGAAGTGAGAGAAAAAAGTAATAAAGAAATAAGAAGAAAAAGTTATTTTAATAGAATAGGGGAAAAAATAGGGGATGAGAGGGGTTTTTTAAAGATAGGTAAAATTTAGGATAAAATTTAAGGAATGATGTATTTTAGTTAAAATTTAGAGAATTTTATAGGGAACCGGTTGTGGATGCTCTAAATTAAAAGATATTTTACTTGTTCTTGTTTTGGAATTTTTTTTTTTTATCAATTAGCCAATTAACAACTGATCATTCTTACAATTGTGAATTTTACGGTGTTGGTTTCTCTATTAAGGAAAGGGCAACTAATCGCACATTGTTGAACGGACGACGGAAGGGTAACTTATATGTACTATCCCTACCACTTGAAGCACACTTCTCCAATTGATTTCGAACTGTTTCTGAAGAAGTGTGGCATCAACGATTGAGACATCCCCAAGCATCTACACTTAGTGTTCTTCGTTCTCAAGGCTTTATTTATGTTCTCAACAAAAATAAAAACAACTGTCTTTGTGAGAGTTGTCAGCTAGGCAAAATGAGCAAACTTCTATTTTCACTCTTTTCTACTATTGGTTTAAATGTATATGATAAAGTTTATTGTAATTTATGGGGACCCGCCCTAGTTTTATCAGTTGGAAAATTTCAATATTATGCATGTCTTGTTGATGCTTTTTCTAAATATATGTGGTTTATTCTTTCATGAAAAAAATTTGATTTTTTAATGTCTTTATTTTATTTGAGAAAATTTTTGAACATCAATTCAACAAAAATATCAAAATCTTTCAAACCGATGGTGGTGGTGAGTTCACCAATGCCCAACTCAATCTTCACCTTCAACAACAAGGTATTGATCTCTCCATCAATACTCATGCCCTCATGCCCCTGAACAGAATTACTCAGTGGAACGACGGCATCTAACAATTCATGAATTAGGTATGACCTTACTTTTTCAAAGTGGTGTTCCAAAAAGTTTTTGGGTCGAAATTTTTTCAATTGATGTTTTCTTAATAAATTGTCTTCCTTCCACTACATTAGATCTTAACTCACCATTTTCCCTCCTTTCATGGTCAATATCCCGACTACACAACTCTTCGGGTCTTTGGGGTCTAAATGCTACCCATATACTTGGGATAATAAGCACAACAAATTTGACCCAAAAACTCTCCCATGTATTTTTATGGGCTATAGTGACAAACACCAAGAGTATAAATGCTACCACCCCACCTCTTGTCGAACCCTCATCTCCTAACATGTTGTTTTTTATGAATCCACCTTCCTGTACAAATAGCCTGGGAATCTCCACCTCCCTCCCGCTTCTGACCAAAGTTTATCAACATTTATGGACTGGCGTTAACCAAGCTCTATACTTTCTTACCCAACAAGTGTATCTAGTGTCTCTTCTGTGCAGGTACCTCTTCCACCAGCTGATTCCATGTCACCCATGATTGGCGCCACCCCTATACCATCTTTGACTCTCATGGAGTTGTCTCCTCCAGCTTCACCCCGTGTCCAGCCTCCTAGTGCCCAACATGATGAGCTTCCCCCCTTTGTCGATCCCCCTTCCCACCCATTGATCCACTCATTTCGGATCCTCCTTGCCACAACATGGTAACCCGCTCTGAGGCTGGGATTTGCAAACCCAACCTGAAGTACGCCCACTATCACACTGTTGTTGACCTTCCCAAGGAATCAAAGACAATACGCTTTGCCTTTAACCATGCTGGCTGGACCAAAGCACTGCAAGATAAGATCCAAGCTCTCCAAGACAACAACACTTGGACACTCGAGCCTCGTTCCCCTCACATGGATGTTATTAGTTGCAAGTGGGTCTTCAAGCTCGCCCTGTTGTCAAGGGCTTCCACCAAATTGATGGTGTCAATTATACATAGACGTTCTCTCCTGTAATCAAGCTCGGCACCATCCGAATCATTCTTAGTATTGCCCTTATTCGCCATTGGGATATTCGCCAACTCGATGTCAAGAATGCCTTTCTCCATGATGATTAGGGGGTAAACCAGACCGGTCGGACCGAACTGGTGGGTTAGGTCCGGTACCGAGTTTGGTTCAGTTCGGTACTGGTTTTATTTTTCTTAAAGCCGGTCAAAATCAGTCCAGTTCCAGTTTTTCCTTTTCTAAAATCGGACTGGTTCATATATATATTATAATTTTTTATATTGTATATAATTTTTATATATAATTATATATAAAATAGTTTTGTATTATATGATAAATTACTAATTAATATAATATTAAATTTTAAAATCTTATATCACTATAGTCTATAATACAATTATAATATACTACAATATATTATGACTGTAGTATTATATACGATTATATATATTACATAATATATAATATAGTATATTAAAACCAGAAAACCCGACCGGAACTGGTAAAACCAGAAGTACCAGTTTAGGGGGTAACTGGTGCGAAATCGGTGCGAAAATACAAAACCGGTGCATACCGAGTCGGTTTCAAATTTTGTCCAAAACCATACCAAATCAGACGAGTTACACCCCTAATGGTGATCTCCAGGAGGATGTGTTTATTTACTAATCTCCAAGTTTTATCCATCCTACTTTTTCTTCTTATGTTTGCAAGTTAAACAATGCCTTATATGGCTTAAAACAGATCCCTCGCGTTTGGTTTGATAAATTTAGTACTTTCCTTATTGCCTATGGTTTCTAGTGTAGCTCTGCTAACCCTTCACTTTTCATTTATCACTAATCTCTAGGCACAATTTTTTTACTCTTATATGTAGATGATATTCTTCTCACTGGTTCAAACCCCTCACATCTTAATGCCTTCATTACTACTCTTAGTCAACAGTTTCCAATGAAAGATTTGGTTCTCATACACTATTTTTTAGGCATTCAAGTCACCCGCAACTCCCAGGTGTAGTTTTATCTCAAATCTAAGTATGCTCTTGAGATGTGATTATTAGTGAATTTGTATTTTTTTCTTAATGATTAAGGATGTTTTGAAAATAACTTTAAAAAAATCATTTACATTAGTGTGAATATTTGAGAAGCACATTTGGTGATGCCAAACATTATCCTAAAATAAAATAACAATATCTTAATAGGATTGGCCAGCCAACTCTGATCTAGATGGGACCGATAAACTGATTGCTAACTTTCTAAATATTAAAGGTGGAAAAAGTTGGCACATTCTTTTACTAAAAATGTTATTTTGCCCACTCAATTTGTCCCCTCATTTTGACACTTCATGTATTTTATTTTATTTTTAATTTTTTTCTTTACTTTATAATTAAGGAAGTGACTATTAGTGTATTGATATTTTTTTTTATATTTTTTTAAAATGATAAAAAAAATGAATAAAAAAAATGAAAAAAAAATAAAAATGTGATTTTGGCCTAGTGGTAAGTTGCACCGGGTTACTCTGAGCTAGCTATAGAGTAGCACCGCTCTTCTTTTAATACGCTTGAATTGCCGTGACATTTGGACGATCTCTAGAAGTGGGAGTTCGAATAGTGACTACAAAGCCTCTTAAAATTAAAATTAGGAGGGATGCAAAAAATCATCTCACACAGTGCATTTTATATTTTTTAGATTTTATTTTATTTTATTTTATTTTATTTTTACTAAACTAATTAAGTTGTTATGCTCATCATTCATACATCACATACTTTTTATGAAAATGAGAAATAAAATAAAATAAAAGAGATATGGTGTTGGGTGTATGGAATGATAAAAAGAATTATTATAAAATTAGAATTTATAAAAGTTTAGGGCTCATATTTTAGGATTTATTTATTTAGTTTATTGTAAAGTAGTTAATGAAATCACGACGTGGTGATGTTTCATTCGAGAGCATAAAAACCATTTTTACATATAAAAGATTGAGATAAGAGGGGTTGAAAAAAAAAAAAAGAAACCCTAATGAATTGTAAATGATATATGGTAGATTTTTATAAAATTTTAAAACTTTGCTTCTATACGTAATATTAGAAATATATTATAAACTCTTTTACACACACACATTTAGGAGGGCGGTTGATATTGTTCAATTAGAAATTTGTGGAAAAAATGTAAAGGAACACTACTAAGGCCGGTCGTTGTTAACCCAAGGGAAATTTTACCTGAATTAAATCTGGAATCGCTTAGCTAATCTCTTTTGTACAGCCTAAATGAAGAGTTCCATCTCATAATTAATGCATTCTCAAATTTCTTGTCCAATAAGCATTAATAATTGATGAAAGCCTCAGTATATACATGAATTGCATCCATTTAAACAACTTGGCCTAGAGTACTGATCCACCTCTCATATTTTAATTCCTTACTATGCCTTAGAAACGAATAGGTACAACATTATGACTACCCAATTCCAAACAACAACAAAGATGATGCCTAATTTCTAATTTTAAACCATGAGGATCAATGGTATTATATAATTCAGGATCAGGATGTTGATATAGAAGGCTCGCCCCGCACTCTTTCACCTTCACGTTCGAGCTTTTTGTTTTAACTGATGCTCTAATGTAGCTCCATCCATCCAAATTATTTGACTGCTCCAAAAACCACTTGGGTGGTAGACACATCCCAAACGTACATGGCCCTACATAAGGGTGATCTTCGGGGCCACGAAGGAGTACTAAGGGTTCTTTTAGAGGACCTTCATTAGTCTCAAAATGATAAACAAACTCAATAAGCTCGCTGTGATCAGGATGATTGTCCTTGAAAATCCTTGGATCTAAATTCTCTACCTCATCATCAACTTCATAAATAGTAAGATGAACATATCCCACCCACTTACTATTATTATCTAAGTTTGGATGGATTTGAAGTGTTACATGAGAACCAGAACTTCTCATATTCAACCACCCTGGAATTTCAGCTCCCAAGGTAGAGCCATACATTAGCTTGGGATTAAAACAATTATTTTCCTGGATGTGAAGTAAAAACAAAAAGTAGGAAGATGTTAATTGGAGTATATATATATATATATTTATATATATATACATATATATATATTAAATAACCACTCCCACAAAATATCTTATGAAGAGATCAAAGAGACTCACAACATCATAGCCTTTTGTCTGCAAATTACTTTCTCCATGATTCAAGCTTCTAATGTAGTAGATTCTGTCATCCATACCAAAATAGATGGTCGCAATAGAGTCATCATTGGTCATAAACATTTCTTGCGTAGACCAAGTATCATTTGAGCCAAACTCTGGCAGTGCGAAAAACTTAGTGAATTTGATAGCAGTTCGACCTTTATACAGTTGTTCCAAATACCCCTCACCATTCATGTCTTGAATTCCACCAAGTGGTAGGCAATCAGATACATCCAGAATTTTAAGAGATGACAAACTACAAATAACGCTTAGAAAATTTGAGAGCTTTCTGCAGTTACGTAAAGACAATATGGAAAGGCCGCATAAACTCTTAAATGATGGGGGTAGTTCCTTTATGGCAGTACCATCCAAATAAAGTAACCGCAATGAAGTCTTGTTTCCCACAATGTTTGGGAACTTCTCAAATCTTGAACAATTAGAAAGATAAAAATATTCAAGACACTCCAAGCTAATCTCATTTGGAAAGCTTTTAAGGCTTTTGCAAGCATGTAGATTCAATCGTCTAAGTCGTTTGAGAACACCAATAGATTTGTGGACCTTAGATAAACTTGTACAACCTTCAAGGTCTAGTGTCTCAAGACTTGGGACTCCGGTGAAGTCTGGTGTCTCCAACAAGTTTTGAGAGCCGCTAAGATCAAAGCGTTTCAAACTCCCAAAACTCTGTTATAAAACAATAAATATTGAACAAAAAAAAAAAAGCATTAATGAGCTTAGTACCATTAGTAGAAAGATGAACAAGAAGAACAAGAAGAAAACACCTTACCCTATTTCCCTTCCACAGTTGCTTGATGTCACTGCATGGAAATCTAAGTTCAATAAGATTGTCTGCTTGAAAGCTGTTTGACAAGGATTTTGAAGGATATTCAGACCATTCTAGCACCCGTAACCCATGTGTTGGCATGAATCTTAAAGGGTCGCTGTCCCAATGTAGATTCAATAACTTATCACAGAGATTAGAAAAACTCATGTTGACAAAACTTGTGTTGTGAATTTTAAGAATTCTCAATTTCTTCATCTTTGAGAAGGCTCTAAGACTGAATTGTTCCTCATTTTCATTAGGTAAGTTTAGCACTATGCCTTCAATCACGTCAGTTCCCTAAAAACCAATAACAATAAAATTGTGTGAAAAATATTTGCAAAAAACTTAAGAATTAGAATGAAAATACACTATACATTTATATCTGGATTAATACACTTACAATATTATTCTTCAACACGTGAAGGACATCCTTATAATACCACAATCTACTACGCCGGCCAGGCTCTTCGGGGGATTCATCATAAATTATTTCATGACCCATTTTTTGTAGCAAATCATGCATCCTCAACCTTTTAGATGAGATGGTTATAAGACATTTCTCCATAAGAATATCAATATTGAGGTATGGGTAGTAACCAAAACTTTCTAATATATCCATTAGAATGTTATCTAAGACCTCTCCTTTGAAAAAACAAGCAATATCTAAGAATAGTTTCTTTTGCAAATCCTCCAATCCATCAAAACCTACTTGAAGTACATCTAAAATTCCTTTATTAGGATTTGCTTTCAGTTGATCCCAAGCACCTTTCCATGCATTTGTTCCTCTTCCAAACAAGGAGGACCCTAAAACTTTGAGAGCTAAAGGAAGGCCTTGAGCATATTTCACAAAGCCTTTGGATAAATCCACATAATTTTCTTCAGGATGGGGTTTCTTGAAAGCTGCCAAACTAAAGAGCTGCAATGCTTCATCTTTATTCAACTCATTAATCTTATAGATATCATTCACTCCATGTCCTTTCAACAAATGGTTATCTCTGCTTGTTAAAATGATTCTACTCCCTGGACCAAACCAATCATGGCTCCCTGCTAATGCTGTTAGATGTTCTTCTCTGTCCACATCATCAAGGACTAAAAATACTTTTTTGTAACATAGTCTATTCCGTATCATATTCATTCCCTCACGATCGTCCCATATATTTATTGCCCTTTCCATGAAGATCTTAGAAAGAAGTTGTTTTTGTAGAGAAACTAAACCACGATTTCTAGATTCTTCTCTAATACAGGCAATAAAGCTACTAGCTTCAAATTGGTAGGATATTCTATCATAAATAACTTCTGCCAAAGTTGTCTTACCCACTCCAGCCATACCATGAATCCCTATAAAGCGAACATCATCCAATCCAATACCAAGTATGTTCATCATTTCCTCCACACGGGATTCTATTCCAACAAGGTCCTTGGAAAGAGTTAAAAAGTTACAACTTAATCCTTGAAGTATCCTTTTAATGATTTCTTGGACAATTGTTGATTCATACCTGGGAAAAATGATAAGATAATTAATTATTATGAGATAGTGATAGCCTTTCAAGAGCCAAATGTATGATAATGTATTAATGTGGAATATAGCACATTATAAGGAGCATGGTTTTGGGATTTTTGTTGTAACCTCCATGCTCCCTTTGTATAAGGTATTACTCTACCATAAATAAGGATTATCAATAAAATTAGAGTACTGTTCTCACATCTACAATATTATAGCACCCGAAATATAATGTTTAACTTTTGACCCTTACATTTCCATTGTTTTTTGGTGAGAATTAGGAGAGTTTGGATGCTGTTTCTAAATTAGAATCCATAGGAGAATTGTAGGTTTTGATAAGGAATTAGGGTTTCTTGGTACGTTGATGATCTGGGAGTTGCTGTTGATGCCAAATCCAAAGGGACAAGGCATCATGATATAGTTTCATATAATTGATAGTAAAGTACAAGGGAATCGGCTTAGGGAGCAATGTAATGATATGTAGTCAAAAGTAACTTATACATATGGTAAAGCGGCCAGGGGAAGGAAGTTGTAGCTCTGAGGATGATGGGAAGCCATATAAATGTTGACTTTTAGAGGAATAGTTATGGATGCAAATTAAGAAGGTAGTCAGGTCCCTAGAGAGGAGGAACCATGCGTGATGATACAATTAATAGTCAGACAAATATACATATTTTAAAAAAATCCAACCAAGAGGGAAAATTGAGTGATGCCAATAGCTAAATGGCCAATGTCGAAGATGAAACGATTAATATTAGGGGGCAAGCACCAATTGAATGGGCAGGCAGATCTCCCTCATCGTTTCCCTAAATTCGTGGTCATCCACAACCAAAAGCAACCAAACAAATCTTGATTCAGAAACATTAAATAGATCATCAAATATTCAATCTGAATCTAGCGTACTACGTAAAGCCAAATCAGTTAATAAATTTATTTTTGTGAAATCTCTTACGGGAGGTTTGGATAGTGAATTGAGATGAAAGTTGAAAGTTGAATAAGAAATTATTAGAATATTGTTTTTTAATATTATTATTTTTTTGAGATTTGAAAAAGTTAAATTGTTTATTATATTTTGTATGAAAATTTGAGAAATTTGAAATGATCTAGATGAGATATAATGAGATAAGATGAGATTGAGATGAAATGTTTTTTGTATGCAAACCTAATCGTGGCAGTAGCACTTCTCTAACAAAAAAGTAATAGATCATAAGGATCAAATGTTAAATTTATTTAATTAAAGGCATTAGATTTCACATCAAGACTTTATAATTTTTGTCACATGAGCTAGATCGCTAACTGATCAACACGAGTCTAACATGTGTATTTATATGGATCCAATTAAATTTGATTGGTACAACCAGCTGGAATACAATTTTATGGGGGTACAAATTTGAGAATCTCCAACATATCCATGCATGCTCTCGCTATAAGAATAAAAGAAAAAAGGTTACCTAAGATGAAAATGCCATCCGGATATGTTGCCCACTTCTTTCAAAGCAACTCTCCACGTTTGCATCTTCTCCATATCAATATTAGGGTCTTCTTCATGCCTAGCAAAAGCTTCTGCAAAAGCCCCAGTTTGATTTTGTACCTCAGAGGGATCAACATGGTAGAAAACAGGCAAAACAGTCAAACCCGTCTCTCTCATGCATTCGACAATCTGGGCAAGTTCAGTCAGGCACCATCTTGAGGAAGCATAGTTTTTTGAGATAATGGGGATGGCGTACATGGATTCACGTATTGCTTTCAAGAGCTCTTGAGAAATATACTTTCCTCGCTCAAGTTTCTCGTCGTCTTTAAAGGCGAGAATGCCTTTCCTTTCTAAAGCAGTGTATAAATGGTCTGTAAAACTCTTGCGGGTGTCTTTGCCATGGAAATTGAGGAAAACATCATGTATCCATCGAGGTCTTGGAGAAGTGGAATAAGACGGTGGTACTGATGGTGAGGCTCTTTCAGTGGTTAGGGGAACCATTGGACACTTGAAAAAAAAAAACTTGTTTAAAGAAATGTTTGCTAGTAATTTGGAGATCACTTGGAGAATTATGAGAAGAGCTAGCACTAACAGGCTAGCTAGAGATAGATATAGGAAAGAGGCTCCCTTGCTTTCCAAACTATCAAACAATTTAACAAACATCACCATTAGTGGGAATCAGGCCAGCTTGATCATGGGTTGATGATAATGTCAGCCAAGAAGACGTAAACAAGACGGAATTAGAAAATTTGAGATCAGTTGACTTGGACAATTGGCCGCGGGTCTTCCACTGCCAATCACGTCTTCCACGGCATGATCACAAGTCCAAACTTCCAGTTGATCTATTGTTTGGCAAACCGCGTCATTAGAAGATTTTATTCTTCATCTTAAATTTAGGTTTCTGCAAATATCGTAAAATTTATATTTGGTAAATATCCGACCGTGTTTATGTTAAGAAAGNCTAAGACGATGATATTAATTTTTTTTCCTTATTGGGGGCAATAAAAAGTCAGAATTCATAAAACAACAACCAAAAGATGTAAAGTTAGGAATGAATCTGCACAATCAATTGGTTCGAAAATTGACATTATAATATGCCAGGTTTGACCAAGTACTCGTTCCATGACACGGTCAAAGAAACCCCCCCCCATAAAAAAATATTTCAACTTTTTTTAAAATATTTTTTTGAATTTATTCTTTTTAAAATATTTCAAATTTTCTATTCATTATTCATATAATAAATATTTGATAAAAGAAAAAAATAATAATAATTAAAAAAAATGTGGTGTGTGGAGGTTGTGTGAATAGTAGGAAGTCTTGGAGGTTTTTTCTTTTTATTCCAAATAAATTAGAGCCTAACAACTTGTAGGAAATGCAGTTATAATAATATGAACTGACATTTTGTTTTCCAAAACTATTATTTCTGATTACATCTCCATATGCAAAGTCATATTTACATAATATGAACCTAAATTCTTCTACATTGGTTTATGCATCTCTAAATATTTAGCTAATTATGAACAGTATCTATGTAAATTTGGAGATCTACTATTCACTCCACAAAACATATTTTACTTATTATTTCTCTCTCATGCCACACTCTCTCTCTCTCGAACACCCCAAGGGGATTATTTTATGAGCAAATGGGATTCATTTTTTGTGTATATAAATTTGATGTATTTTATTATAGGAATTGCTATTTTTTGTTTTTTGATTGGAAGGAATTGCTAAATTTGGATGCATGAAATTGTTGTTTTTGAGCATAGATTATATAATGGAATTTCTACTGGATGCTAATTGCAAACTCTAAAAAAAATAAAAAACGTTTAGGCAAAAAATTAATAATAATAAAATAATAATATTTTATTATTATTTTGTTTCGAGTATGCATAAGCCAATGTAGAAGTTTTGCTTGAATGGTAAAATGGTCTCCAAAAAAGATGATTTTACATATGCATATGCATAAACCAATGTGAATGCTCTTAAAATGCAAACTATGTATTTTAAAGAGACATATTACGTGAGTAGTTTTGATATAGCAAGAGGGTAACAGGTCAACCAATTTTAAGTTTGATATATATATATGTGTGTGTGTGTATATGTATATGAACGGGATCTTTATGTTGCATGGTGATCTTAATTTCAACAAATTAATTAGAAGAAAAAGAGTCCCAATTAGAAATTTTGAAAGGGACTTTGAGAATCGATGAACCTTGGTCTTGGTGAATGGACGGGTTTTAACTTTAAGTGCCAGTCATGGCTTCCAGTTGATCATTATGTTAAGAAAATTATTTATTTCATATGAACCTACAAATTATTTTGTGGTCTTTTTTTTTTTTCCTAATTTCTGGTAGCTGTTATAAGTTTGTTTCCACTTTCCATTATAAATAATATTCTTTCCCTGAGCCACGATAAACCTTTTACGATTTATCCTGTACAGGGTGTTACGTCCACCCCGCCCCCACTAGCTAATCCCCAAGTCATCCCCTCCATTCTCTCATCTTCCATCCTTTTCTTAGATTGTCCAAGCCTCTTCTACTTGCTCCTTGCTCCACTTGACGTCCCAACTATGTTGATCAATTTCTTCATTATAACCCCACCAACTAGGAAAACCCTCTCGCCGCTCTCTAGGAAAACCCCTCAACTCTGACCGACGATCGGGGGTGGGAGCTTCTGCTCCTCCCCCCCCCCCCTTTCTCTTTTGTCCATCTACCTTTCTATTGTAGTGTTTTTTTTTTCAGGTCAAATAAGGGAGATTACCGTTCTGGTCTTTCCAGCCGTCACCTCCATGCACGCGCCCCACCGGTAGGATGCCCAGCCACCGATCTTCAAGACTACCAATTCTAGCATCCATCAGAGTGGCGCGTAGCCCGCACGCACGGGACGAAACTTCAAGACCCCGTCGGCACGTTGTCACCACGCGCCACCGTGGAGACCTCTGCCGACACCACGCTCGGCTTCTCTAGGCTCCCTGACTCCAGGGCTCCCAAGATTGACCGTCGGTTTTCCTCCCCTAGAGACCAGTGCCCTGCACGCGCCTCTGCCTACCAACCAAGCACTGTTCACCCGTTTCAATTTTCTGTTTCACATTTATTCCGACTCAGTGTTTTGTTGGTGTTTGTTTTTCTGTTTATCTATGTTTTTGTTGGCCCCAGTAAGGGGTTTGAGCCTTCGGATCGGACGCAATCTGGGGTGGGGCAAGAGCTATTTGGGAGTGGTGGGTGATGTCATGGCTAGTGACCGTACGACCAGTGCTGGCGCGTAGGTGCTGCCTGCACAGTGGAGGCTGATGTGTCCGTGGGTGAGCTGGGTGCTCGTGCCGTCAGGGCTCGAGATGCCGATGCTTGTAGTGGGCGTGACGTCCGGGGGCCACACCAATGCTTGTGGTTCTGTTAGTTGAGTTTGTTAGTTAGTAGTTTGTTTAGTTGTTAATGGGTTTTATTTGTAGTTTTCTGTTTATTTTAGATTTTAATAAAATAGAAATAGGCTATTGGATTTAGTGTCCATAGCAGTGTTCCATACTCTTCCTCCCTGGGAGGACAGAGGGGGCTTTCAAGTTCTATTTTACAGAACGCTTTCTCTGGAAGGAGAGAGTTTGTTGAAGTTAAGACAATGTCCGCAACAAAGAAATTTGTTTGTGGGGAAGCCCCTGAGTTTAGGCGTAGTTTGGCTTATATTCTGGATTAATCCATGTATTGATAAGTCACAGCGGCAACTTCGGATCATTTAATGAAACAAGTCTGTTACCCTAAAAAAAAAATTCTTCATTTTAATTTTTCTCTTTTTAAATTAAAAAAAAAAAAAAAACTCCCCATCTTTTCTCCAAATCATCACACGTACGTCCCCTCTATTGATTCATCGACCCAACTCAATCGTATTGGATCGAGATAATACTTTTAACAGTGAATAAATCTGGGCATCCGCCACTATTTAAAATCAGCGAACCCACACTATTGTAAAATGACTCAAACACCATATTAATAAAACTCACTTTCTTTTCATTTCATACATTTCAAACTCAAAACATTGAGAGAGAAGAGAGCTCGGAGATGAGAGNATTAATAAAACTCACTTTCTTTTCATTTCATACATTTCAAACTCAAAACATTGAGAGAGAAGAGAGCTCGGAGATGAGAGAGAGATCTGAGATGATGAGAGAGAGAGCTGAGATGATGAGAGAGAGACGATGAGAGAGAGAGCTAAGACAAGGAGAGACAATGAGAGAGAGACAGAGAGAGTGGGGATTAGAGAGAGACAGAGAGAGAGAGAGAGCAGATGTGAGAGAGAGAGAGAGGCGCGATGAGAGAGAGAGAGAGAGCGGCGATGAGAGAGAGAGATGAGGAGAGAGAGAGATCGGACTGAGAGAGAATGAGAATCGAACTGAGAGAGAGAGCGAGAATGAGAGGAT